>CM064487.1:138621369-138699981 GCA_032716605.1 Paralithodes platypus
AAAAGTCTGCTATTGGTGGGAGGGTACACTAGGAGAGAGAAGTGGTTAACCGCTCCACGCATGCGCACTGGATGCGGGATGTTGGTCAGTAGGTGGGGTCGAAGCTGATTGGCTGCGTGTCGAGGGGCGTGGCCTAAGTTGTGTGGCGCCTGCAGAAGACGAAGCTGAAGGAGGTAGCGCGGGGGGCTGCGTCAAGGGCACCGGGGGGCGAAGGGGGGTGTTAGGTCCTGTAGGGTAGTGCCTTTTGGCCAGAAGGAAGGATATGAAGGTCCAGAGTTTGGTTGTTGATGTTGGGATGTAAGGCTTGGATATATAAAGCTTCGAGTATAGGTAATCTCCTTGGGTCACTTTCTTTATCGAGTATGGTGGTGTGTTTCTCTAACTCGTTGCGTGTAAGGTGAGGGTGGTTAGGGGTGAGATAGTGGTCTTTGATGGCTCCAGCCTGAAGGTGAAGAGTTAACCGACGTGAAAGACGAGTCTGCGTCATACCAATATAGGAATGAGGTCCACAGTCCTCATAATTACAGGTATGTTGGTAAATGACGTGATCGTCGGTCATCGGGCTCTTATCTTGGAAACTAGAAAGACTATCCAAGTTTTAGTAAATAACGGATACTCCAACTCCGACATCTCCAGCACCATCAACCACCATCTTGAAAAATGGTACACTCAAAGCCCTCCCAACATTGACCCCCCCAATGAAATTAAGATCTTTTCCGCAATTACATGTCCTCTGAACACAAAAATGACGAGGCCGTCTTAAAAGAAAATAATCTCCAAGCATGTCCACCCAACCAACACGGAAAACAAAATCAAATTAATAATTTATTACAAATCCCCCAGGACCTCCAACCTCGTTCTCCGCAACAAACCAGCCCCACCAAGATAAAGGAGCCCGATGACCGACGATCACGTCATTTACCAACCTACCTGTAATTATGGGGACTGTGGACCTCATTCCTATATTGGTATGACGGAGAGTCGTCTTTCACGAGGGTTAACTCTTCACCTTCAGGCTGGAGCCATCAAAGACCACTATCTCACCCCTAACCACCCTCACCTTACACGCAACGAGTTAGAGAAACACACCACCATACTCGATAAAGAAAGTGACCCAAGGAGATTACCTATACTCGAAGCTTTATATATCCAAGCCTTACATCCCAACATCAACAACCAAACTCTGGACCTTCAGATCCTTCCTTCTGCCAAAAGGCAATACCCTACAGGACCTAACACCCCTCCTCGCCCCCCGGTGCCCTTGACGCAGCCCCCCGCGCTACCTCCTTCAGCTTCGTCTTCTGCAGGCGCCACACAACTTAGGCCACGCCCCTCGACACGCAGCCAATCAGCTTCGACCCCACCTACTGACCACCATCCCGCATCCAGTGCGCATGCGTGGAGCGGTTAACCCCTTCTCTCTCCTAGTTTACGCTTCCACCAATAGCAGACTTTTGCCCCCTGTTTCCTCCTTATGATCCTCCAACATCTATATACCCTTCCTGTTTACCTTTTATTCATTCCTTCCTTACTTGATAATGCTGGTTGTCCAGTGAAACGCGTCGTATATCCTGTATCATCATGTACATTTATGTAACCCTGTACCACCATGAATTTTGCTCATCTCCTTCATCTACTTACTGCCACCCAGCGAAAACTCATCAGAGACCTGGAAACTTTGAATAATAAAATTTCCAACGCAGAAATTGCCATTTCTTTCAACCTCGTATGTATTAAAGAAAATATATATATATATATATATATATATATATAGAGAGAGAGAGAGATATTATATAATTGATGTTATCCCTTCCCCAGCCTATATCCAGTTGGCGCCTTGCCGTCGGTGTGTCCCCCCACCCCTAACCTCTTCTCTGCCCCTAAAGAAACGGAAGAGTCGTGTTGTCCTCGAAAGAAAGACAAAAAACCAAATGGTCTCGTTTGTTTGGCTTAGAGACGCTTCAGTATACAGAGACTATAACACTGACCACTTGCTGAACCTTTAGTTATTTACATGTTAGTGTATTGACTGAAGACGGCTGTAGAAGGCAATGTGTATTATATGATGTGTTACAGATATTGTATAGGTCATTGAAAAGAGTACTTAGTTTGACTATATGATTGATTTGACAACTGTCCTATGCAAACCTACAAAAAACCCATTGATCTGTAAAGTATTTAGTCAGGCAAATAAAAAACATTGATCTGTAAAGTATTTAGTCAGGCAAATAAAAAACATTGATCTGTAAAGTATTTAGTCAGGCAAATAAAAAACATTGATCTAAGTATTAGTCAGGCAAATAAAAAACATTGATCTGTAAAGTATTTAGTCAGGCAAATAAAAAACATTGATCTGTAAAGTATTTAGTCAGGCAAATAAAAAACATTGATCTGTAAAGTATTTAGTCAGGCAAATAAAAAACATTGATCTGTAAAGTATTTAGTCAGGCAAATAAAAAACATTGATCTGTAAAGTATTTAGTCAGGCAAATAAAAAACATTGATCTGTAAAGTATTTAAGGCAAAACATTGATCTGTAAAGTATTTAGTCAGGCAAATAAAAAACATTGATCTGTAAAGTATTTAGTCAGGCAAATAAAAAACATTGATCTGTAAAGTATTTAGTCAGGCATATAAAACCTTCGCTACATGGCAATAGTAACTGCCTGTACTATTCCTTTAGAACCTAGTGTATATTCTGTAGTTGTGTTTGATTAGATAGTCTCTTGTTCGCCGTGACCATATTGTAAGCCTGGTCAGATGTGCAGTTGACAGTCGGACTATAGTTTAAGGGGGGATGGGCGGATATCTTTAAGGGGGGATGGGCGGATATCTTTAAGGGGGGATGGGCGGATATCTTTTGCTCATTTATGTCTCTATATATTATTATTTTTATTTTCTTCCTAGACCTCCATCAAGCTTAAAAAAACACGCCCCCAAGACCCTCTTTCAAGATAAATTTGTACATTTTTCGATAGAAAAATGTCCTGGCCGAAGGCCGATACCTCTTAAATTACAGGCTCGCTGTCGCTCGCCAGGATAAAATCGACATCTAAATGACACGAAAAGTCTTAATGTTGACAAAGAAATGGGGCGAACCTCTTAAATATGATCCAGCGTCTCCCTCGGCTTGTGGAGTCGGTCTCACGCGAACAAGTTTATTGGCGTGTTGTATTGGAGTCTGGAATCCGATACAAGCTTATAATTATGAAGTGTTTTTACTTTTCACTCTTGTATTAACTGTAGCTGCTCAAGATTCTGAGTTACAAGATGTAGAGAGTGTGTGTGTGTGTGTGTGTGTGTGTGTGTGTTACTCAGTTACTTGTTCGTCAAGGGGAATCCACGCAATGCGAGCTAAGCTCATTATTATCGCGCATCCTTAACTGGGAATGTATTGCGTGAAATGCATGTTAAGTGTTTTATGTACTGTTGGAATGGCTGTGGATATGTTTGTAGTCTGTATTTAGCCAATTGGCGACATTGGAAACGAAGGCTTAGGGTGGATCTGTATGGTACCATTCTCACTATAGACGGTACCGTCTCGCCCGAAGGCTTAGGTAGCCATCAGCTTAGGTGAACCATATGATACCCATCTCGCCTTGTACCATTTTTGCCAACCCCAGATGGGACGTCACAACGTCGTCCACTTATTCCAGGTACCTATTTACAGCTAGGTGAACTGAGGCTAACACATGAAAGGAGACAAGCCCAATTTGTCTCCGCCCGGTCTGGGATTGAACCCCCGACCCCTCGTGTGTGAGACGAGAGCTCTACCTACTAGGCTACGGGCTGTGTGTGTGTGTGTGTGTGTGTGTGTGTGTGTGTGTGTGTGTGTGTGTGTTAGGATGCCAGATAATCCTCTATCCCACTGACCTTGGTATATACTCTAGGCCTCACCAGATGTTCCCTTGAAAAGAGTCGGACATAGAAACATATCCCCTGTCCATATTATGAATTATGGTATATATGGTGTTGGTGACTATATTGTTACTGTGTGTGTGTGAGAGAGAGAGAGAGAGTGCGTGTGTGTGTTTGTGTGGGTGTGTGTGTATGTGTTTGTTATCTATAACACACAACATTCCAATTATAAGGTCTTCCTGTTTGTGTAATAACCTTTTCACTATTATCTAGGCCTAAACTACTGTAGATCTGTGTTCATTATCTTGTCAGTGGTGTGGGTAGACTTTCTCTCTCGCTCTCGCTCTCTCTCTCTCTCTCTCTCTCTCTCTCTCTCTCTCTCTCTCTCTCTCTCTCTCTCTCTCTCTCTCTCTCTCTCTCTCTCTCTCTCTCTCTCTCTGTCTCTCTCTCTCTCTCTCTCTCTCTCTCTCTCTCTCTCTTTATTTATCTATATCTCTTTATCTACTTATCTATGTGTTTGTCAAATGTATCTGCCAGTGTTATCTATTGATCCATCTATCTGTGTTTGTTATCTTGCAGAGCTTGGCTAACCCATTACAATCCTTCTTTGTTGTATTCTTATCAGTATTATCAGTAGGTAGGGGGCATTATGTCACACACACACACACACACACACACACACACACACATACACACACTTTGTACACTCATACACAGACGCACACTCACAATCATATACACAAATACACACTCGTGCACACACACACACTTTTTAATTGATGTAAGTGGCGGTGGGTAAGTAAAATGTAAAACTCATATTACTATGCATGATTAAAATTGATTGATTATAAATGTATCTAACTGCTTAGGGCGGGTGCCTAACCCCGAAAGGAGTTGAAATAGGGGAGCTATCCCCCGCCAAAGGCGGCTTTCTAGGGCCTTTCCTAGCTGATGCTGAGAGGATTGGGTTCTAGTCATGTGGTGATGGGCTGGTCTATCCGAGTGAGAACTGAGCGATCTCTGCCATACCCATAGCTTACTCTGACTGTCTTTTACTATATATCTTCTAGATCTCAAGTGGCGGCGTCTTTTCCGTGGATTGACCTCCCTACTGCCAACCTAGAAGTTGGCAGATTGGGAGCCAAAGCGTCACATTTTCCCTTACCCCTCAACTTTCCCTTCATAATTGCTGAGGGGCACAGGGCCTTGGGTGGGGCTTTGGTTTCCCGGGCGTTTCTGCACCTTCCTCAGCTCCCTGCCTTGGAGTGGCTTCGGTCACCCGGGCTTTGTTAGTGGTAAGCAGGGAGGATTTTGTGGGGGCACTCGTTTATGGCCTTGGCCTTGCTCGAGACCTTGGGGCTGTTCGGCCAGACAGCCTGGGGAACAACAACAACAACAAACTGCTTACCTGCATTTCATTAAAATAACTGCGCTATTAATACACAAAGTCTATCCCTGTATATAGTATGTCATCAATGTGTATAGTACTGGTAATTTATCAGTTTATTCATATATGTATTTGCGCATTATTTCATTGTCACTATTTTGTTCAAAGATGTTTGGATAACATAGTGCAAGCGTCGGTGCGGGAGTGTTGCAAGTGTAGACTCTGACATTATCTACCATAGTTTGACGGGGCTTTTTCCTGCAACTTTTTATTTATTGTTATTTGCAACATTATGAGACTATTTATCACTGGTATGGGTAACGAGACTGTAGGTAGTTTATAATATGCCACACCATTCCTACTAAGGTATATTTCACAAGCTGCCAGATCAGAGTGACGGGAAAAACTGACCAAATATTACTTCTATAGATTTACCTCAAGGGCGGGATATAGGCCTATACATATATTTTTTGGACTTGCTTATTACTGTATATTTTATTTTATAATATGTTCATTAGTTTGCTTCGTAGACCTGTATCTATCTATCTATCTATTGCCTGACGCCGTGATCCCCGAAGGGGTGGCCACGAACGAACCGCCCCCATGCACCTCTGTCCCCAGTCAGTCGACGCCCCTCCCCCCAACCAGCACCGCCTTCGTTCATGTACTTCCTCACTCCATCCTTCCACCTCTCATTCGGTCTATTCTCCCTCTCTGTCCCTCCACCTCGCTCTCGTACACCCTCTTAGTCATTCTCTCGCTTTCCATACGTTCCATATGGCCGAACCATCTCAAGTTGTTCCTTTTCACACTTTCCAGCACATCTACCTCCACACCACACCTCCTTCTTACTTCCTCATTAGTCTGTCTATCCCTCCATGTAACTCCGCACGCACTTCTTAAGTAATTCATTTCCACTGCTCTCACTCTTGGTCTGAGTCTCTCAACCAGCGTCCATGCTTCGCTTCCGTAAGTCAGTGTCGGGATTACCACACTGTCATGCAAGGACTTCTTCACTTCCATACTGACCACCCTATTTCTTGTTACTGCTTTTAGCGTTCCTACAACTGTATCAAGCTTAAAACAAAAAACCAAGACCCCCCTTCGAGATAAATTTGTATTGTTTTTCGGTAGAAATGTATAGTGGTCGAAGGCCGGTTCCTTCTAAATTACAGGCTAGCTATCACTCGCCAGGAAAAACTCGACACCTAAATGGCACAAAAGGTCTTAATATTGACCAAGAAATTGGGCAAAGGTCTTAAAATCGCTAGATTTAAGGGGCAAACGTCTTAAAATTTCATAAGTAATAGGGCTAAGCTTTAAGGGAGCCCACCTCGATTTGTTTCTCTTTCTCTCCCTCTCTCTTTGGCTTGTATCCATTCGGCCCCATTCAGCCTACTGTTTTAAGACGTTTTCCCCCATCCAGGTGTCAATATTTTCCTGGTGAGCGGTAGCGAGCCAGCATATATATGTTTTTGTTTTGAGAACAAGCTAAATTTTTAAATTTTTTGATAGACAAAGTTTCCGGCGAAGCCGGATTTCTCCATACAATGCTGGCTCGCTATCGCTCGCCAGGAAGATATCGACACCTGGATGGGGATAAACGTCTTAAAACAGTTGGCTGAATGGAGCCCAATGGATACAAGCTAGAGAAAGAGAAAAGGAGAGAAAGATAAAAAAAAGCAGGTGACCCCCTTAAATTTGTCGCCGGCCACAAGTAAGTCCCGGATTCGATATCCGGCCGTGGTTGTTCTATTTTAAAACCCCTTGAGGGTTATCACGCGTGTTGACAGTTTATTACGGCCATCATTATACCATTTTATTCAAATTAGGAAGGATCTGTGGGCATGAAACATTGCAAATACCGTCTCAATTAACCCTCTGCCTTCCATAATTATACCCTTCCTAATCCGAATAAAATAGTCTACTGAAAGCCAGAATAATCTGTCAAAACGGGCCATGACCCTCAAGGAGTTAAATTTAATAGTTAGTTTGTAGACTTATTTGTGATTAAGGGGAGAGGGGTCCCTTCTCTGGTCCCCTTTCTTCCTCATGTTTAGCCCCATTAGTTTTCAGATTTTACGACGTTCGGCCCATTAGTTTGGCGATTTAAAGATTTTCCGCCCCATTTAAAGATCTTACGCCCCATTTCTTTGTCAATATTAAAACTTTCGTGTTATTTAGGTGTCGATTATTCCTGTCGAGCGATAGCGAGCCTATAATTAAAGAGGAACCGGTCTTCGACCGGGAAATTTTTCTATCGACAAATGTAAATATTTGTCTTGAAGGAGGGTCTTGGGGGTGTTTTATTAAGCTTGATTGAGGTCTAGGGAGGAACAAAAATAACAAAATTATATATAAACTAGCAAATATATTCCCATCTCCCCTACATAATGTTTGTATCTACCGAGTCAAGCTGTACCAGGTCAGGCTAATCGGTTATAACAAGATAAGTTACGCTAGGCAAAGCTTGGGTAGGAGCTATAGGGTAAGATTGGTTACGATAGGTGAGGATAGATTGGTTAGCATAGATGTGGATAGATTGGTTAGTATAGGTGAGGATAGATTGGTTAGCATAGATGTGGATAGATTGGTTACGATAGGTGAGGAAAGATTGGTTACGCTAGGCAAAGCTTGGGTAGGAGCTATAGGGTAAGATTGGTTAGGATAGGTGAGGATAGATTGGTTAGCATAGATGTGGATAGATTGGTTAGCATAGGTGAGGCTAGATTGGTTACGCTAGGCCCATTGGTTAGTATAGGTGAGGATAGATTGGGTAACATAATTTATGATAGGATTTGATAGACTAGGTTAGGTATGGTTAAGAGGATATTTTCTCCCTCATGTGTAGCCGTATTAGTTTTGATATTTTAAGACGTCCACCCTATTCTATTGGCGATTTTAAGACCTTCGCCCCCATTTCTGTCAATGTTATGACCTTTTGAGCCATATACAGTAGGTGTTGATTTTTTCCTGACAAGCGATAGTAAGCCTGTAACTTTTGTCTTGGGGGTATTTTTAAAAGTTTGGTGGAGTTCTAGGGATCAAACTAAAAGCCTACCCTTAATCCCTTCTCTACCGGTGACGTCTTTTTAATTTTATTCTTGCTGTATTTAGATGCTTTTTGTGCAGTTTAAGAAGTATCTGTGGTCGTATAAAGGGTTAAGTGAGATCATTCGAAGCCAGGTAATTGCTGCAGGCCCTTTTTAACCCTTTCACGCTCATATGACGCAGAGGTTGCCAGATTAGCAATAAGAAATAGAGTTCTCTCACTCTTATAATTACCTCTCCAAAATTAGTTTTCTGCCCACAGCTAACTCAAAGACAACTGCAGAGGTTGATAAACTAAAGGTTTCTAAATACCCCTGATGGTAACAAAGGCTTTAAAGTATCCCTAATAGGCTCAAAATCACGTCATATGTCGGAGAGGGTTAAAGTGAATATGTTGGTCTAATAGTAGCCAGAATATAAATACAAAGACGTTACCGGTACAGAAAGGGTTAAGTTAGGTTAGGTTATTATAAGAAACCACAAGCCCTCAACTATAACACTGCCCGAGGTTTGTCTCTCCACTGATCCCTGGCCCAGGACCAAACTATACCATGGTGTTTATGTCCAACTCCATTACAGTAACCTATCAATGTATTGGATCACATTGTCTTCCTTTGTTTTGTTGTTTTGGACCCTAACCAGTGTTGTCTTGTCTTGTGTGTGTACTGCTGCTGCTGCTGCTGCTGCCTGCTGATTATTTGTATTTTTATTTTATTTTTTATTTTATTTTTTATTGTATGTGGAAGACGAGAAATCTCGGAGTGAAAGTAAAAAGTGCACTGTATCAAGGAATTGTTGTGCCAACAGTGATGTATGGGGCTGAAACATGGGTTCTGAAGAAAAAGGAGAAAAGAAGGCTGGATGTGATGGAGATGAGCTGCTTGAGGAGTATGTGTGGAGTTACTCGTAGAGACAGATTGAGGAATGAAGAGATACGTAGGAGAGTGGGGCAGCAGGAACATTTGTCAGCCAGAGTGGACAGAAGGGTGCTGAGCTGGTATGGTCATGTTGAACGAATGGGAGATGAAAGGCTTACAAAGAGAATATGTGAGTCAGGTACAAGGGGAGATAGAAGGGCAGGAAGACCCCCATTGAGATGGAGAGACTGTGTAAGAAAGGCTTTGGATGATAGAGGAATGACTATAGATCAGGCAGGGGAAGTGGTGGTGGACAGGAGTGAATGGAGAATGCTTGTGAATAGTTGAGTGAAACATGGTCATTTGGAGTAAGGGGTCGGGCGCAAGTTCGACTAGATAATAGTCCATCAGGCGCCTGGCCCGGGGGGACGATTAATATGAAGGGTGTGCCTGAAAGTGTGGTGGGAGGGCTTGTGGCTTTGGCTCCGCTGCATGTCTGCCTGCCGAGATCAGAACCTCTCCGGGTGGTCAGGGGCCGGGGGAGTGCTGGAGCGACCTTGGTAACCCTGGTCTCTGGGTCTTCTCCTGGGTGACCTGGATGTGTGTGAGTTTGTGTTTTTTATCTGTGTTTATTTTTTGTTTTATGTTGTTTTTGTGTTTTCCCTGTTCTTGCTCTGTCTTGAGTCGGCTACCCCCAAAATGGGGATTGGGCCTGAGCATATAGATAGATAGATAGATAGATTTTATTTGTTTATATAATTGCAGACAGGGGCTAAATAATAAGAGAGGTTAATATAATGAGAATTACACAAAGTTATGGTAACGTATATTTGACTACAATGACGTAAGCTTCACTCCTGCAAATAATTATATGAACAGTTCTGCATAAATGTACACTATATGTACATTTTTTTTTCTATTTTTTTTTTTTTTTTTTTTTTTGTATGTGATTAAGGGAGGCAAAAGGCAGAACTGCCTATAGCGAGTGCCTCCCCCATAGTTGAAACAGTGACAGGGCCAAAATCAAGGGATGTTCGAGTCAAAATGCCTGGACACACGGAGTTTGAAGCAATTTAAGTCATAGGAAGAGGGAAAGACTGATTCTGGGAGAGAGTTCCAGAGCTCAGCTATTGAGTAGAAGAAAGTTTGAGAGTAACATTTCACTCTTGGGTTGGAGAGTTGCACAGAGTAGGGGTGGGATTGAGTTGCAAGACGGGTACCACGTGCCCTACGTAAAGGAGGTGGTATACACTTGGAAAGCTCTGAGGAACACTGATTATTATAGTAGCGATAGAATAGCGAGAGAGATGCAACATTGCGGCGGACAGAGAGAGATTACAGAGAGTTAGTGAGTGGACGGGAGTTAATGATACGAAAGGCCTTCCTTTCAACTTTGTCTAGGAGAGTGGTGTGAGAGGACCCTCCCCACACATGTGAACAATGCTCAATACAAGGACGCACTATGCCCCTGTACAGAGCAAGAAGCTATGCAGGGGAAAAGAACCCCCTAAGGCGGTTGAGCACACCCAGCTTCTGGGAGGCTGCCTTTTAGCAAGACTGGTAATATGGTCCTTCCAACTGAGAGCAGAAGAAAAAGAGACACCAAGAATATTGAGAGAAGATGAAGGATTGATTTTTGTATTGTTGAAGAATAAGGGATAGTCCGCTGGGAGATCCTGACGGGTAGATAGATGGAGAAATTGGGTTTTGGAAGCATTAAAGGTAACAAGGTTTTCTCTGCCCCAATTGGAGATAGTATTTAGATCAGAATTTAAGAGTTCTATGGCTTCATTACGTTTGTCATTGAGGGATTGCTGGCTGGGGCGTTCTGGAAAACTAATGGAGTAGTGTAAGGTTGAGTCGTCTGGTCTGCGTATGAATGGATGGGAATTGAGGTACAGTTGAGGAGATAATTTATATAAATTAGAAAGAGAATCGGAAATAGGACAGAGCCCTGAGGAACACCGGAGTTTATAGGGTGAGGAAGTGAACAATGGCCGTCCACAACCGCGGCTATGGAACGGCCAGAAAGGAAATTAGAGACAAAGGCACAGATGGAGGGATAGAAACCGAAGGAGGGTAGTTTAGAAATTAAAGATTTGTGCCAGACTCTATCGAAGGCTTTCGATATGTCTAGTGCAATAGAAAAAGTCCCACCGAATTCCCGAAAGGAGGATGACCAAGAGTTAGTAAGATATGAAAGAAGATCACCAGTAGAGCGACCCTTAAGGAAGCCATACTGGCGATCTGAGAGCAGATTATGAGAAGAGAAATGCTTAAGATATTTGGAAGCAAGAATAGTTTCAAAAACTTTAGAAAGACAAGAGATGAGAGCAATTGGACGATAGTTGGAGGGTTGAGAGCGGTCACCCTTCTCTGGGACAGGTTGAATGTGAACAAATTTCCAGCATGAAGGGAAGACGTTAGAGGATAGACAGAGACGAAAGAGTTTGCCTAGACAGGGAGTCAGCACGGAAGCACAGTTTTTGAGAACAACAGGAGGAACACCGTACTGTATAGCCCCCCCCCCCCTCATTCACACACACACACACACACACACACACACACACACACACACACACACACACACACACACACATATACTGATATGAGGTTTCCTTCTGAGGTTATTGTCTATGATAACTCCTAATACTTTGAACATATTCATCAACTGTAGGTCGTTTGATACGAGGGCTATGGGAGGTGTTTCTATCCTCTCTGAACCTACCTGAGAGAGAGAAAGAGAGAGAGAGAGATAAGAGGGGGGGGGGTCGTGGGGAAGGTTTTTATGTAAGGTGTGTGTGCGTGTTATTTCACTTTACGTTGTTGTTGTTGTTCCCCAAGCTGCCTGGCCGAACAGCCCCAAGGCCCCGAGCAAGGCCAAGGCCATAACCGAGCTCCCACACAGTGGTGATGGGCTGGTCTATCAGAGTGAGAACTGAGCGATCTCTGCCATACCCATAGCTTACTCTGACTGTTCCTTTTACTTACATATTTTCTAGATCTCAAGTGACGGCGTCTCTAACGTGGATTGACCTCCCAATCTACCAAGATTGGAAGCCAAAGCGTCACATTTTTCCCTTGCCCCTCAACTTTCTCTTCATAATTGCTGAGGGGCACAGGGCCCTGGGTGGGGCTTTGGTTTCCCGGGCATTTCACTTTACGTAATTTTGACTGGTGTAATTTTGTATAATAACCCACAAATATTTCTCGATGTTCAGGTTACTCTTTGCCTTGTCCTGTCTTATCGTACTTACGGGTATGATTCAGTGTATTTACTCGTGTTTTGTATTTCGAAACAGATACAGTATTTTGTATCCTAACATTCACTATCGAGGGTCCTTTCCAAGCTTAAAACAAATACTATTCATATCGGATGGACTAGAGCACGCTTACCTTTGATAGTTAATACTACCTTACCTTCATAACAACCAGCTTTACGAATTTGGAGATTGGCTTGTTATTTCGTTTACCAGTCAATTTATATCCATTTGTCTTGGAAATATTTTATATTCTAAGGCGAATAAAATGGTATTGTTTGAATTGGAATGATTAAGCTGTAGTGTATACCGGTATTGTGAAATAAACCGAGACTGACAGACCATTGGCATTATATTGACAATTTGCGTAAAACAACTGCAAGTCTCTGAAGAAGACATACGCGCAGGTTGTCAATAACGCGTTTCTCCTTATATTTTGTTTCATAATGTCCAAACAGTATAGGCCTATATCATACTGTCATACTCCATTTTTCGGTATTTTGATTAATTCTCCAATATAATCGAGAACCTTTTGGCTTAATTATGACAAATCACCATTCTCACCATTATCTCCATCATCATTATCATCATTATCATCATCATCACTGTCATCACTATCTGCCTCATCATCATCCCAATGCTACTGTAAGAACAAGTTATTTCGCGGCTCCTCCGCCCTGACTCGCCCCTGCCAATGTTGGGGTCTCAGCTTTAAGGGGAGGATTTTAGTTTGTTCCCTGGACCTCAATCAAGCTTAAAAAATTACACCCCCTAGACTCCCTTTCAAGATAAATCTGTACATTTTTTGGTAGAAAAATTTCCCCTCCTAAATTACAGGCTCGCTATCGCTCGCCAGAAAAACTTGACACCTCAATGGCACGAAAGGACTTAACATTTATAGAAATGGGGCGAAAGTTCTTAACATCACCAAAGTAATGGGGCTAAACATGAGGGAGGAAGGGGTCCAGAAAATAAATCCCTCAAGTGGAAATCTCTTAATGCACAAAAAAGTCTGGTTCTCTTTTGTTATAATTTTTCTTTGACTGCCTGTGTAAACTTCCAGTGTCACGAGTCGGACCTTTATCTAATCTGATATGGGGGTAGCAGAACCTTATCTCCTATCGGGGGGGGGGGGGGGGGGGGGGGGGGAGGGAGGAGGAGGAGGAAGAGTTGGTGGAGAAGAGGAGGGATGAGGGGGGGAGGGGGGGGGGAGGCTTGGAGGAGTAGTTAAGCCTTTCAAACTCAGGTGGCGTCAGCAGTTTCCCTCAAGTTGTGTTTGGGGTAGGCTAGTCACTGCTCATCATCACATGTTTGGCAAAAATAAACATTGAAAATTTGAAAAGTTAAATATAGTACCGGTATATTAACTTAGCAGAGTGTATCAAGATGTGCATACAAAATAAGATATACTGTAATTTATTAACTTAACAGAGTGTATCAAGAAGTACATAAACGAATTGAAATAATTATGTATGCCGTCAGTTTAAGTGTTGTGTTGGTTTAGTTAGTCACTGCTTGTCTTCAGATATTACCAAACTGAAGGACAGGGAGTAGAGAACAGCTGGAAAACTATACAACTATGATAAAACAAAAATACACAAAAAAACGTTGTCTAGAAAAAAGCGTGAAACTGGAACCCTGTGTTGTGATCTGTTGAGGGAAGCTGTGTGTTGTTGGTGCAGGTCAATCACTCCTCAGTTCCCGACATGCAAACACTGGAGAGAATACTGTGGAAATCACCTTTAAGGGGGTAGTGGTTATTGTTTGGTCCATGTATTTTATAGTTCCTCGCTAGACGTCCATCAAGCTTTAACAAAAAACCACCAAAGACCCCCCTTCAAAACACCAAAGACCCCCCTTCAAAACACCAAAGACCCCCCTTCAAAACACCAAAGACCCCCGTTCAAAACACCAAAGACCCCCCTTCAAAACACCAAAGACCCCCGTTCAAAACACCAAAGACCCCCCTTCAAAACACCAAAGACCCCCCTTCAAAACACCAAAGACCCCCCTTCAAGACAAAGCTGTACATTATTCGGTAGAAAAATATTCCAGCCGAAGGCCGGTTCTTCCTAGAATTACCGGCTCGCTCTTGCTCGCCAGGAAAAATTCGACACTTAAATGGCACGAAAGTTATGTATATTGACAAAGCAATGGGGCGAAAGGTCTTAAAATGGAAAGACTAATGGAACCAATGTCTTAAAGACTCTAAACTAGTGGAACTAAACATGAGGGAGAAAAGCCAACTACCTCCCCCTTAATATTAGGTAGATTATACAGCGTGTCTTACAAGAAGTGTATAACTTAAATATAACCCAGGTGCCCACATTTATGGAAGTAAAGTGGCTGCTTGGTTGTGCACGTTACTTGCTTCTCTTATTCAAAATCTAGATATTGAAACAAAAAACAAGAAAGAATACAGGGAAATAAGAAAACAGAAAACTACCATATTCTTAATGTGTCAATTAGTTCAGGCAATATATATATATATATATATATATATATATATATATATATACACGTTCGATAGCATGATGTAATTCTTTCAATGTTCTAGCTAGTACCAGACAATTTTATATAATTTTGGAAGGACATCTAGTAATCAAAGCTGTAAAATGTATCTTGATTAATTGTCTGACTTCCACTAATCTCTTCTAAACTTAATAACTTTGTTTACTAATAGCCATACTAAAAGTACTGAATGCGTTTTGGTGTACTGAAAGGGTTAAACATTTAGTGTGGCTAGCTACGAATATTGAAAATGAAACGAATAACTGCAATAAACAAATCAATACTTGAAAACAAACATTGCATGTAACATAAGTTATATGCATTATTCGGTTAATGAGCTCTGAACTAGATTTTTCTTCTTGAATGATGTATACAAGACACCTGTGTTTTGTTTTATGAAAGCTGTGAATATAGTCATTAGAGATTTAAGAGTTTAGAAGAATTTGGGACATATTATCTTTACCTCGTCATTTCATATCATAATTGTTCTGCATGTATTTATATCAAATTTACTTACTTGATCAATGAAATTTTGCAGGGAAAATTAAGCTACATACTATTGATATACAATACATGTATCCACATTGTAGTGCCACTATTATGAAAATAACCCAAAACTATGAATGCTTTTACATTTAAAGAATATAACTAAGTAATTAATATAACTAAGTAATTAATATAACTAAGTAATTAATATAACTAAGTAATTAATATAGATAAATCACCAATTACTCCACATACTAATTAATGATATATATAGTGTACGAGTAGATGTAGAAACAAGCTTAACTATTGTATGAAGTACAATATATTTAGTTATTTATTGTTATAAAAGGCAAGCTAAAGCTAACCTGACAGACTGAACTAGTTTAACTTTTATGTTATAAGTTTATAGCCTCTTAGATCACATCAAATTTCAAGGAAATAATAAAACAAAAATAAACTTTTCCAATTAACCCACATAATATAAACAAAACTAGGTCTTCTAATTTATAAGTTTGACAATCATAAATTATCGTCAATTTAACTCCAACTTCGTAATATGTAGCAGTCTTCTGACAAACACACCCACACACACATACCACAGACACACACACATACCACAGACACACACACACACCCACACAGACACACCCACATAACACACACACACACACACGCACGCACGCACGCACGCACGCACGCACGCACGCACGCGCGCGCACACACACACACACACACACACACACACACACACACACACACACACACACACACACACACACACACACACACACACACACACACACACACACACACACACACACACACACACACACACTCACAAAATGACCTTACTCATGCTGACAAGTTTATCCGCTCGCGATAATCTAAATCCCTCTCCCTGTGTTTAGTCAGTCCAAGCAAATCCCTGGATCATTCTAAAGTTTTTGGTTCATATTCTAATTTAACTTATTCAATATTAAAACACTGACTTAATCATTTATTAACCTTTTGAGTACCAGCGACGTGTTATCCTAGCTATAATTACACGATATTATGCAGCTTTAAGAAAGGTCTGTGGTAGTTAAAAGGGTTGGTTGAGATAGTTTGAAGCCTTATTATTGCTAAAGGTCCTTCCTAACCTGAATCAAGTCGTCTAATCAATGCCAGAATATAATTAAAAGAGGACACCGGCACTGAACGGGTTAATGGTGTGTGTGTGTGTGTGTGTGTAATTTGACCTAATGACCAAATAGTATTCGCCTTACCGGGGGATGAGATGGTTGTTCTGGCTCCCTTTTCCCTCGTGTTTAGCCCCATTGTTTATTAGATTTTAAGACGTTCTGCTTATTATTTTGGCGATTTTAAGACTATGCCTCATTTCTTTGTCAATATTAAGACCTTTCGTGCCATTTAATTGTCGATTTTAATACAAAAAATACCTGGCGAGTGATAGCGAGCCTGTAATTACAATAGTAACCGGCTTTTGGCCGGGAAATTTGTCTACCGAAAAATATAAAATTAATATCTTGAAGGGGGGTCTAGGGGGTGTTTTTTACAGGTTGATGGGAGGTTTAGGGAGGAAACTAAAAACATAATATATAGATAAAACATTATATATAGATAAAACAATAATATATAGATATACATTATATATAGATAAAACATTATATATAGATAAAACATTATATATAGATAAAACATAATATATAGATAAAACAATAATATATAGATAAAACATTATATATAGATAAAACATAATATATAGATAAAACATAATATATAGATAAACAATAATATAAAGATAAAACAATAATATAAAGATAAAACAATAATATAAAGATAAAACAATAATATAAGATAAAACAATATTATATAGATAAAACAATAATATAAGATAAAACAATATTATATAGATAAAACAATAATATAAGATAAAACAATAATATAAAGATAAAACAATAATATATAGATAAAACAATAATATATAGATAAAACATAATATATAGATAAAACAATAATATATAGATAAAACATAATATATAGATAAAACAATAATATATAGATAAAACAATAATATATAGATAAAACATAATATATAGATAAAACAATAATATATAGATAAAACAATAATCAAATAAACACGCCCACCTCCCCTTAAGTATTGAAAGTAGTTGTGTTTTTTATAACCCATTGTTAGTATAGTTATACCACTTGTAACCGTAAATGTATTCAGTTAATAACGATATATTGTCTTCTGTATTCCACCATTGTCATCATCATATAACCATCACTATATCCATCACCATACAGCCGCTATCACACGAGAGCTTTTTTGGTCAACATTCGGTGATCAACATTTTTCTGGCAACATTTCTGGAATATTTTGCAGACTGGTGACAGATGAAGGATACCGAAATATTTTAAATGTTGACCTCATAAGCTGCCAGACCAGTGTTGAGGATAAATGTTGAGGGAAAATGTACTTGTGTAATACCGGCTTAAGGGGAGGCAGACGGTTTTTCTGGACCTCCTTCTCCCTCATGTTTAGCGCCATTTTTTTTAGATTATAAGAACATAAGAACATAAGAACATAAGAAAATGGGAGTCTGCAGAAAGCCGATTGGCCTAAGCAAGGCAGATCCCTGTCCCACACAACCCCAATTCAATTACAAAGCCCAATTATAGGCTTCACACTCTAATACCCTGAGGATCATCTTACCAAAACGGTTAGAGATTAACGCAGGATTATGGAGGTCTGCGTTATAAGACGTTCGGCCCATTAGTTTGGCGATTTTAACACCTTTCGCCCCTTTTCGTTGTCAGTTTTAAGACCTTTCGTACCATTTAGGTGTCGATTACTTCTTGGCGAGCGATAGCGAGCCTGACATTTTAAGAGGACTTGGCCTTCGGCCGGGACATTTTTCTACCGAAAAATTTACAAATTTATCTTGAAGGGGGGTCTAGGGGGTGTTTTTCTAAGCTTGATGG
This sequence comes from Paralithodes platypus, assembly GCA_032716605.1. Lineage (NCBI taxonomy): Eukaryota > Metazoa > Arthropoda > Malacostraca > Decapoda > Lithodidae > Paralithodes > Paralithodes platypus. The sequence goes on from CM064487.1 coordinate 138,639,768, forward strand.
AGGTCTAGCGAGAAAACTAAGGAATATATGAATTAATAGAAGAAAAAAAACAAACAAAAAAAACAAAAAAAACAACAACAACATGGTCTGTCTCCCCTAAATGTTGGCATTCACTATAAATAGCCCGATAAGCTACTATAGTCTATACGCTGTAAGTAGGCGAGACATCATCACCTCTAACCTCTGTAACTCAAAAACGACTAGAGTAATCGAGCTAATATTCTTGTACCATTTGGGAAGAGTCAGTCAAGGGTGTAACTTAAAAACGACTAGAGTAATCGAGCTAATATTTCTACCATTTGGGAAGAGTCAATCAAGGAATAGATGTGGCAATATACAGCCGATTTGCTCTAGCCCTTTTTGAGTTACAGAGGATAGAGAGATGATGATGTCTCGCCTACTTACATCGAATAGACTACAGTAGTGTGTTACATCAATACCAGCCGTACCGTTATATTGTCTTATAAGGTTTATAAGGAAGCAGACAGTCGTGTTTAGGGGGGATGGCCGTATTTATTCCATCCTTTTTATATCTTTGTATCCTTTTTTTTTTTAGTTTCCTCCCTAGACCTCCATCAAGCTTAAAAAAATACCCCCCCCCCCCCTCCAAGACTCTCCTTCAAGATATATTCCAAAAAAAAATAATAAAAAAATGTCCCGGCCGAAGGCCGATTCCTCTTAAATTACAGGCTCGCTATCTCTCGCCAGGAAAAATTGACACCTAAATGACACGAACAGTCTTAATATTGACAAAGAAATGGGGCGAAAGGTCTTAATATTGCCAAACTAATTAGCCGAACGTCTAAAAATCTGAAAACTAATGGAGCTAAACATGAGGAAGAAGGGGAGACCAGACAAACGCCCCATCTGGCCTTAATGAGTAGGTACCTCCCGGTGATGAGATAGTAGTTGTGAGATACAACAGATGGTTAATCTAGTTGTTATTAATGTCACCACAACACCAAACACCTCCAATAAAATTAATGAAAGCATATATGTGATCCACCAGGATTCGAACCTGGGTTATCACACACAGATTTTTAGTCACCTTAACCATTACACCACCAATATCAAGGGATGGGGCTAAGGGTTTACCGGGATCTAACTATTTATAGCCCAGTGTCTTCTTTATCTCAAGAATACTTTTATTGATTTACTTAACCCGTGGAATACCATTGCCACCCTTTTAATTATATTCTGGCAATGATTAGACTATTTTACTCGGCTTCGGAAAGACCTCTAGCAATAAAAAGGCTTCAAAGTATCTCAGCCAACCCTTTCAACTACCACATATCCTTTTTAAGCTGCATAATATCGTATAAATAAAGATAGCATATAATATGACACGTCGCTGGTACAGTAGTTGCGCTAATAAGTCATGTCATTACGTTTGCCTTGCTCTGGGCTGTATTAATGTCTGTCAGATGTTGAATAGGGTGGGTAAGTGTAGGAACATGTTTATATATTTCACTCGACATGAAGAAAGGAGGCTTAGATATTGCCGATACCAATTGTTGATCAAAACATACTTGGTGCCGAGACATCACTTATTAGCGCGATTGTACTCAAAGGGTTAATTATATATTAGTTTTATTAGAGTTGCTTCTGAGCTTGGTTTCTACTGTAAATATACTGTATGTCTCCCCCTATACGCTGATGAAATGGAAGCACTGTTCATTACTGTTGTGTATTACAAACATTTTATGAATGGAGGATGCCTTTAGGCACATGGACCTTTTTGTTTTATGTGTTTTTCCTTCCTCCGTTCATTGTCTCTTAAAAAAAAAAAAAATTTTTTTTTTTTTTTTTAGTTATTGACCCCTTCTATACCGGTGCTGTCCTTGTAGTTATTGACCCCTTCTATACCGGTGCTGTCCTTGTAGTTATATTCTGGCTACTAGTGGACGATTTTATTCAGTTTAAAAAGGGTCTCGGGCAATTAACCGGCTTCGAACTAGCTTACTTAAAGGTGAATTACACAAGCCGCATACCTAGTAAGATGTATATTTTGTATGCATCAAAACATATTAAGGATGCTCAGGTTTCTGTATAATAAAAGTAAATTTACGTCAGTAAAGAAAACAAATATTTATTTGTTTTATATCTGGCGGCGTCTGGTAGTTGACTGTCTTGCAATTTCGCGCCTTCCAGTATTGTGATGACGTCATAGATTCCGATAGTTGCCAGGCAATAGAAATTTACCTTTAACTTCACCCAATTTATTTTATATGTTATGGGCAAATTTAAGGATATTCCCAATAATGGTGTATTACTAAAGCATTTAAAGGTGGGGGCTAATGGGTTGAGATAAACATGGAATGATAATCGCCAAGCTGTACTTAATTATCTTGCAAAATGCAATGGCACTGAAATAATTATTAACAATGGTATAAAGGATTTTGTGGATCGTCTATACCGGGCCTGTGACATCACAAGAGTGGAAGTCCACCATCCAGTCTAGGCTAAGGATACTGGTGTGACGTCACTATGACGTCACAGGCCCGGTATAGACGATCCGCAAAATCCTTTATACCATTGTTAATAATTATTGCAGTGCCATTGCATTTTGCAAGATAATTAAGTACAGCTTGGCGATTATCATTCCATGTTTATCTCAACCCATGAGCCCCCACCTTTAACGTTCTGCTGAATAACTTATCTCACTTTTTTTTTCATCTTTGTGTAATTCACCTTTAACCATTTTTACTACCACAGATCCTTCTTAAACTGCACAAAATTGTCTCAATATAGCTTCAATATCATTAAAGAGACGTCGCCGGTACAGAAGGGGTTAAAGTCACATTATGGTTTCAGAACAGCTGTATAACTTGCATTGCTACAATATATCTTTAATTCTAAATCGTGAATACAAATAACTATATTTGTCTGTTTTCTATGTCAATCTATGTCTTTTATTACTTTTCTGTGTTTTTGTTTTATTTTATTTTAGGTTAGACCTAGGACAATCAATACTTGATAAATGTCGATAGGTTGTTTCAGAATAAATTTAATTATTAAGCAGCAATTATAGAGTTGGAGAAGGTATATCTGAAATTAGTATTTCAAATTGTGCGTTTTTATATGTATGCATTGTTAAAACATTGGTAATTGAGGAGTGATTATGCAGTGATTGGACCAAGATAATTCTGCTGTTATTATACTAAAGTGTATACAATTATGCGCATGCACCAAATCTGAAGCTTCCGTCTCCACAACAATAAGTATATCATTATAATTACGTATTAATTACAATGCGTACTCGTTTTAGAGGTCACTGTATATGAGGCCAAATCAACCTTCATCAAAAAAAAAAAAAAAAAAACATCGTAACTTACCCATACTTAATGGGAGACTGGCTGTTTGCTTGGTCTATTAATTAATTTATTCGTATTTGTTTTTAGTTTCCTCCCTAGACCTCCATGAAGCTTAGAAAAACACCCCCTAGTCCCCCCTTCAAGATAAATGTGTAAATTTTTCGGTAGAAAAATTTCCCGGCCGAAGGCCGGTTCCTCTTAAATTTGCAGGCTCGCTATCGCTCGCCAGGAAATAATGGACACCTAAATGGCACGAAAGGTCTTAAAATTGACAACGCAATGTGGCGAAAGGTGTTAAAATCGATAAACTAATGGGCCGAACGTCTTATAATCTCAAAACTAGTGGGGCTAAACATTAGGGAGAAGGGGGTCCATAACAACGCTCTGCCTCCCAGTTCATTATAGGTAGGCCATCAATCCTAACTCCTAACATATATAACTCAGTCAGGGCTGGTTAAGGGACGACAACCCCTTTTTCTGCACCACCTTCTCCCTAATGTTTAGCCCCACTAGTTATGAGATTTTAAGACGTTGGTTCAATTAGTTTGGGGGTTTTATGACCTTTCACCCCATTTCTTTGTCAATATTAGCACCCTTCGTGCCATTTAGGTGTCGATTTTATCGCTCGTCTGTAATTTTAGGAGGAATCGTCCTTTGGCCGGGACATTTTTCTACCGAAAAATGTACAAATCTATCTTGAAGGGGGGTCTAAGGGCTGTTTTTCTAAGCTTGATGGAGGTCTAGGGAGGAAACTAAAAAAAATATATATGAATACATTAATTAATGCACCAAACAAATAGCCACTGTACTCTTAATCGAGCTAATATTTTTACCATTTGGGATGAGATAACCAGGGAATAAGAGTGGACATTTACAGTCCATTTGATCTAGCCCTTTTGTTTAGTTACAGAGGTTTGGGGTCACGATAACTAGCCTACTTATAATGAGTGGACCATAGTCAGTCGTAAGTTAGTATAGCCAGTTAGGACGTGTTTTATACTCTATGTGTGGCTAACATGACGGAAAGTTTACTCCATTAGCAGCTGATCTGTGGATAATTGATGGAAAATTAAGAAAATGTTGTGTCTGTATCATATTTATACCTAGTTTTCAATAAACTACGGTATTTGGCTATACAAATGTTGTAATAGCGGAAATTGGAACACTTTAATATCTCGTCAACTTAAAATATTGTCCTTATTAGATTACGATGTAGGCTGTTAGATACAGTAAGTATGGAATAGATGGGAGTAAAATAAAGCAAAATAGTTATATATGTATGGCATAGGCTAGAGTTCATTAGACCAGGTTAGGTTAGACAAAGTAGGTGCTGCCATCTAGATTACATAATACAAACTGTAGCTGTCTTGTAACTTATATAACCCGACCATTATGGTACTACGGCCTAACCAGTCATACATCACACCCGTAGCTCAGACAGTAGTACGGACATTTAGTATTCCAGAGTGATGGTTGTATATATGTCATCATCACTTATTACGGTACTACGGCCTAACCAGTCATACATCACAGCCGTAGCTCAGACAGTAGTACGGACATTTAGTATTCCAGAGTGATGGTTGTATATATGTCATCATCACTTGTTTGGTAGTACCTGTATCGGATACTGCCATTTGGTAGTACCTGTATCGGATACTGCCATTTGGTAGTACCTGTATCGGATACTGCCATTTGTACCACCATTGCGATAGTCTATGTTTGTCTATTATGAACAAATGGTATAATCCAAGTTTTACATGTAGACACTTGCTAATTTCGATCTATTAGAAAGTTTAAGCTGTACACATCGATAATATATGTAATACGCGCAGAAGTATATTATGTAAAATTCAACAATGTTTATCCATCGGTAACCTAAATGCTTTATTTTATATCTGGCGCGAGGTAAAATTATAAAATGTTTCACCTCATTCGGCCTGGATGCATGGGGGCGGTTCGTTCGTGGCCACCCCTTCGGGGATCACGGCGTCAGGCAATAGATAGATACATAGATTCGGCCGGGAAATTTTTTCTGTCGAAAAATGAATACATATTTAGCATGAACTTGATCTGAGTGGCAAATTTTTAGTTTAAAGGGTTCTGGGGAGGATCAATCAAAACCCTCAATAATGATTAAACAAAATATCATAATAACTCCTAAGACGTGTCGCCATATAGTGTTAATAGCTTGAACTTCCTGGTATCCCGAAACTGGTCATGGAGTATCGTAATTAACTTGGGAGCTAACAACTTCCCTTTCATAAAACAACCCTAAGTTTTACAGTGTATTCTAATTTTAAATATGATAAGCGATTTTGTTCGATTTTGGACAGATCTAATGGTGACATAGGTTCGAGCAAGATACTTTTTACCCTATTGAATCCAAAATTGACTCGAAGTAGTCTGTTGTAATCTGAATAGAATCGTATATTGACTCGAAGTAGTCTGTTGTAATCTGAATAGAATCGTATATTGACTCGAAGTAGTCTGTTGTAATCTGAATAGAATCGTATATTGACTCGAAGTAGTCTGTTGTAATCTGAATAGAATCGTACATTGACTCGAAGTAGTCTGTTGTAATCTGAATAGAATCGTATATTGACTCGAAGTAGTCTGTTGTAATCTGAATAGAATCGTACATTGACTCGAAGTAGTCTGTTGTAATCTGAATAGAATCGTACATTGACTCGAAGTAGTCTGTTGTAATCTGAATAGAATCGTATATTGACTCTAAGTAGTCTGTTGTAATCTTAATAGAATCGTATATTGTCTTCAAAAACTAAATCAAAAGGACGAAACCGTGTATGTAGGAAAGATAGTTCATATTACTGCTGATGTATTATATTTACTGCAACAGTATCGACTATCGAGTAGATAAACAGTAACGAATTTGATCCATACAAAATGTTATCATAATCGTGATATGACGTCTGGAACATTTATATTCATCCAATGTTGTATAATATATTGTTTATGTGGTTGTAATCATTGTATTATGATGAACCTTCCAAATATGTGTTCACAATCAAAGTCTATCAATGTATTGTGTTTTGGTTATAGTTTTTTTTTTTTAAGGGGGAGATTGTTGCTTTTTCTCCCTCATGATTAGTCCCATTAGTTTTGAGATTTTAAGACGTTCCTTCCATTACTTTGGCGATTGTAAGATATTTCGACCCATTTCTTTGTCATTTTTTTTTTTTTTTTTTTTTTTTAAGAGACAATGAACGGAGGAAGGAAAAACACAGATAAAACAAAAAGGTCCATGTGCCTAAAGGCATCCTCCATTCATAAAATGTTTGTAACAACTGGATTTAAACATTTGTTGATTGTAAGTTTGTGGAAAGCAATTCGAGGGAAGTGAATTCCAAAGAGTAGTAGCTCTGGGGATAAATGAATTCTGATAAGCAGAAGTTCTGCATTGTGGAGGAGAAAGTGTAAATTCATGGGCGCTCTCAGCTGCCCTAGTTCTACGGGGAAAGATGTGGAGAGGCGGCACAATTGAAGCAAGTTCCTCGGAACAATTGCTGTGAAAATATCTGTAGAATAATGCAAAGGGATGCAACGTTTCTTCGTATGGCTAATGTAGGAAGGTCCTTGTGATTGCAGGGTTATTGATTAATCTAATAGCTTTATTTTTGAATTTTGTCCAACTGCCTCAATGCAACCACTCCACTTCCACCCCACAGAGGTGAACAGTAATCCATCTGGGAGCGCACATGACTTTTATATATTACGGCCAACTGCTCGTCAGTGAAGAATTCTCGAACTCTGTACAGGAGTCCCAGTTTTTTAGAGGCATTCTTAGCAATGCTTCTAACATAATGTGTCCAGCTCAAGTTAGTAGTTAATGTTACACCGAGAATGTCAATACTAGGGGAAGTGGGAATATTTACATCATAAAAAAATATATGGGAGTCAGTGAGATTCTGTCGGTTAGAAATTGGAATGTACTTGGTTTTCTGTGCATTAAAGGAAACTGATTCTCTTGTCCCCATTCATTAATTCTAGAAAGGTCCCGGTTCAGAGAAATTGCAGTGTTTATTTTTGAATTTATAAGATCGGGTTGGGTGAAAGAATTGGTAAATGTGAAGGAACTGTGGAGTGTTGAGTCATCTGCGTAGGAATGTATTGGATTATGAGTGGTAGATATGAGATCATTGATATGAATGAGGAACAGAGTTGGGGCCAAAACTGATCCCTGGGGAACACCAGCATTTATTGAGTGGAATTGAGAATAAAGGCCATCTACCATTACACGTATTTTTCTGTTATGAAGATAAGAAGAAATTAGTGGAACTAATGATGCAAGGCCGTAGTGTGACATCTTCGACAATAAGGATTGATGCCAGACTCTATCAAATGCCTTTGATATATAGTATAAAGATCTTTCGTGCAATTTAGGTGTCGATTTTTTTCCTGGCGAGCGATAGCGAGCCTGTATTTCTAGGAGGAACCGGCCTTCAGCCGGGAAATTTTTCTACTGAAAAATGTACACATTTATCTTGAAGGGGGATCATAGGGGTGTTTTTTAAGCTTGGTGGAGGTCTAGCGAAGTCACTCACTCTCTCTCTCTCTCTCTATATATATATATATATATATATATATATATATATATATATATATATATATATATATATATATATATATATATGTATATATATATATATAGATAGACCAGGATATAACCACTACCCCTTTAACTTGTACACACTTATTATAATATATTGTTGGTGCTCTGACAAGCCCAATATACTGTACGCTGCCCCTTTGTTGAATATATTAGTTTACCACTTTCAATATACTCCATTAACGGGGGACTATTATATATACTCCATTAACGGGGGACTATTATATATACTCCATTAACGGGGGACTAAGTGAGTGTGTAGGTAGCGAGTATAATAATGGATGGACGTAGGTTCCTGGGGAGGTGACGGGTGGTGGGTGCTGCCTTAGGTAGCTGGCGCCGGCTGTGGTGCCCTGTTGTAGCTATATCGAGCGTTTATAGTATATCATCACCTCATAACGTATTAGGTGACCTTATACCTCTCTCTATCGCGCTTCGCGCTCTCTATCATCTCATCTCTCCTCTCCCCTCTCCCACACTCTCGCTTCGGGCTTCTCTCTCTCTCTCACCTGATAGTACCTATAATTGTGTCTAGGTTTAGTATTCCGTGGGACACCACACCCCGACCTTAGGAACGGGAAGTGCGAGTAAAAGTAACTTGTATAAACTATATCAGAGTGGTGATACCTTCAGAACTGCGTGTGCACGTTGTTATGTAGGTTCTAGGGATAGCGCAGTAGCAGTATATGACGGTTTCCATACCTAATTAATGTGGGAAATAGTGTTAGAAATAGAAAGTGGAGTAGGCAGGCAATGAACTGAACGTAGTGGCTGATTAATATGGGAAGAATCGTATATGGCATTGGCTTGGTATATAGTGACATTATTAAAAGTTGAGTGGGATGATGGAGGGAGAGGAGAGAGATTGGCTTTCGAGAGAGGTGGGGGAGAGGAGGGGATGGGGGAGCAAAGGAGTAGAGCCCGATGAGAGAGAGAGAGAGAGAGAGTTATATGTGAGCAGAGTAATTGCACGCTAAATCCAGTACCTGAGAGACTGATATAGGCATAAGGCGTAACACCCATCAAAGCTTGTGAATTAGAAAGTGTTTTACTCCCACATAGTGCATGTGGTATACGGTACCAACTCTACAAAACTATCTGTAGGTTATAGTGATGGGGTGGCCTGTGGTGTTATCAGTAGCTTACCCAGGTTCGAACCCGGGAAGGTGAAGATATTTAGGTAGTCTCAGCACACCCGATGTCTTATGATCACCAAGCAGTAAACAGGAATCTTGAGTTGGTGAACATTTGTGACAAGCCTTTTGTAGTTTTTTTTTTTGTGATACCAAACGTGTCCAGCGTTAGTAAATTGTTCACAGGAGGATGAACTGGCCCTTAAGGGGAGATGGGTCGTTTTCATTTGCTCATTTATGTATCGTTAATTTATTCTATTAGTTTCCTCCCTAGACGTCCATAAAAAAAAAAAAAAAAAAAAACGCCCGAGACCCTCCTTCAAAATAAATTTGTAAATTTTTCGATAGAAAAATGTCCCGGCCGAATGTGTGTGTGTGTGTGTGTGTGTGTTGTAGTGAGTATGTTGTTTGTATATGTGTGACTGTTTTCTTTCTTGACGTATCTATCGATCTCTCTATCTGGCTATCTTTCTGCCGGCATGACTGGCCTTGGTATAGTCGTGGCCGAAAGGTTGATTGTCGTGTTAATATTACGTGTGTGTGTATGTGTGTGTGTGTGTGTGTGTGTGTGTGTGTGTGTGTGTGTGTGTGAACGATATTTTTTACTACACACACACACATACTAACAGAGAGAGAGAGAGAGGGGAAGGTGTAAAAAGTCGTACTCCACCGATGATGTGAATTTAGCCTACGAGAGAGAGAGAGAGAGAGAGAGAGAGAGAGAGGGGGGAGGTTAAAGTGAGTGTGAAAGAGCATGAGTGAGCGAGCGAGAGAAAGAGAGAGGGGGGTGAGAAGTATAGGGTAGGAATGGCAGTGGTTTTTTTTCTCTGTAGGCGTGGAGTAGGTGGTAGTAAGGTATTGGGTGTGGTCGGGGAAGGTAGTGTGCGTTAGTTCTCTCTCTCTCTCTCTCAGGTCTCTCTCTATCGTGTTTCTTCTCTCTCTGTCTCGCTCAGCGACTCGTGGCTCTCCCTTTCTTCATCTCTGTCGGATATCTGCTCTCTTGCGTCTCTCTCTCTCTCTCCCCTCTCTCTCTCTCTCTCTCTCTCTCGGCTCTCTCTCTCTCTCTCTATGCTTCCTCTCTCTCTCTTGATCCTCTCTCTCCTCTCTCTCTCGTCTCTTTGTCTATCTCTCTCTCTCTCTCTCTCTCTTTATCTTTCTCTCTCCTCTCTCTCTTTCTCTCTCTCTCTCTCTCTCTCTCTCTCTCTCTCTCTCTCTCTCTCTGTGCCTGCCTTATTATCTTGATCGTCATTATTTTTCTAACCCCAATCATATTTTATCTATCTGTCCATCTATACCTATCTATCTAAATCTATCTGCGTATCTCTGTCTATCTATCAGTCTATCATTATGTATCTGTCAACCTGTGTAAATATTGTCACTATTGTTCACACCTGTTCCCCTTCTATTGAATGACACACGAGCTCTTCTTTGGCAATTTTTGTATGTATTTATTTATTTATTTATTTATTTATTTATTGGCATATTTTAAATGTTAGTTTTATTATAAGACAGCCACCTAACTTCACCTACCTTCAGTCTGTGCTTTGTTTTGTTTTTCGTTTTTTGTTTTTTGTTAGCTGACTGGGAAACTGTCTTGTCTCCATCCTAATTGTTCGGGTAATACAAGGTGTTAAAGTGTAATCAGTGTTTGATAATGAGATGTTGGGATTATTGTGACGCAGAGACATAACAGTTTTTTTCCATGATCGAAAAATCAGCTGTTATGAGCCTAAGCTTCCTGCTTGGTGAAACAAAATGTTATCTAGTTATAGTCACCAATGCAAAAATAGTTTAAAATGTTGCCAGAAGAACTCGTTCGTGCGGCTCCAACTTCAGTGTGAGTCACGCGAGGAGGGTCTTTTTGCCCTTCCCCTTTAGCTCCATTAATTTGGAAATTTTAAGACGTTTCACCTCATTTGTTTGGCAATTATAAAACACCTCACCCCAGTCACCTCGTGCACTTTGAGAGAAAACTGCCTGCGGCCGGAACAATACATTTTCTACCGAGAATTGTTTATATTAAGTTTGAAAGGAATCTGGTGGGCTTATTATTATATATTTTGTATTACCTTGATTGGGGTCTGAGGAGGCTTTGTTTTATTCATGTTTTTTGTTGTCTTCTTTTTATCTAGTCTAGCGGGGGCAGCTAAAACTCATGGCTCGAATATGGCAAAACCAACTAAAACCTTCAATAACTATTAAACAAAATCGTATTAACTCCCAAAACATCACAACATAATTATAGTGTTAGCCGCGGATATCCTTGGAGACACAATAATCGAGTCTAATATAATTATGTAGTACCGGTACAGGCGGTACTTAACTCTTTCAGTATTCCAGGACGCATTTTACACTCAATTTTGACGGTTTTCTTTTTTCGTATTGGAAGGACTTGAAAGTCAGAGGGTTAATTGATATTTTAACCCTTTGATTCCTAGAGTAGTGGAGGGACAGAGAGGGAGATGTAGACCGAATGAGAGGTGGAAGGATGGAGTGAGGAAGTACATGAACGAAGGCGGTGCTGGTTGGGGGGAGGGGCGTCGACTGACTGGGGACAGAGGTGCATGGGGGCGGTTCGTTCGTGGCCACCCCTTCGGGGATCACGGCGTCAGGCAATAGATAGATAGATAGATAGATTCCTAGAGGGCCTTCGAAAATGTAGTAAAATGGTCTAATTTTAACCAACCTAAAGTTAGAAAGAGCGTCTTAATACTGAAAGGGTTAATGTGTAGTAATGTGGTGTAATATCCATTGAAGTGCACTCCGTTAATGGGTTAATGTTAAAGGGTTAATGTGTAGTAATGTGGTGTAATATCCATTGAAGTGCACTCCTTTAACCCCTTTAGCACCATAACGCCTCTTTACCTTTGATTCTGGATAAAATTAGATGAGTTTATACCGTTGAAGAAGGACTTATGTTACAAAGACGGTTTAATCCTCTCCGACATATGACGCGATTTTGAGCCTATTGGGGATACTTTAAAGCCTTTGTTACCATCAGGGGTATTTAGAAACCTTTAGTTTAGTTACTTCAACCTCTGCAGTTGTCTTTGAGTTAGCTGTGTTGAGCCTATTGGGGATACTTTAAACCCTTTGTTACCATCAGGGGTATTTAGAAACCTTTAGTTTAGTTACTTCAACCTCTGCAGTTGTCTTTGAGTTAGCTGTGGGCAGAAAACTAATTGTGGAGAGGTAATTATAAGAGTGAGAGAACTCTATTTCTTATTGCTAATCTGGCAACCTCTGCGTCATAAATGCGTGAAAGGGTTAATGAGATCGTATTTGAGTCGTATTGGTAGATTACAAACTAAAGGAAATCGTCTATTTGTAACCAGAATATGATGAAAATTACGTAATGGTGGTGAAGGGGTTAACCATTTGTTTAACTAACTTACAGCTCATAATCTTAAATAATAATAATAATGTTTATTACAAAAGCCTATATAAAAAAAATACCTCATTATATATTCTATATTTCCGTTTCTCTTGTGCTATTATATTGTGAGTGTTTTCCTTTGATATTTTTGCAGTACCTTTTCCTCTTCGTATTTCTTCCTATACCATTGTTCCTATATATTGTGCATCCTATATCATTTATACCCTGTCATATTATTATTATTATTTTTTTTTTCTCGTTTATCTCTCGGCATGTTTTCGTGTTGCTATTTGTTCAGACTATGTTTTCCTCTGCCAAATTGTCCCATGTCTTGCCTTTTCTTGTTATATTTCCTCTGCTAGTTTTTCCTGAACGTTATATTTTCTTTTTTGTAACACCATTTTTGTCTGTATTTGTTTTTCTTTTGCTAATTTCTTGTCAGTATTATCGTTCGTGTTGCCCTCTCACTTCCACCCACACTTATTTCTATTCTGTTTATATAGTATGTATATAGACAAAGTAGAAAGGAAAGCCTTTCGTATCATTAACTCCCGTCCACTCACCAACTCTCTGCAATCTCTCTATTTGCCGCAATGTTGCATCTCTCTCGCTATTCTATCGCTACTACAATAATCAGTGCTCCTCAGAGCTTTCCCAGTGTATACCACCTCCTCTACGTAGGGTACGTAGTACCCGTCTTGCAACACAATCCCACCCCTACTCTGTGCAACTCTCCAACCCAAGAGTGAAACGCTATTCTCAGACTTTCTTCTATTCAACTGCTGAGCTCTATAACTCTCTCCCAAAATCAGTCTTTCCCTCTTCCTATGACTTAAATTGCTTCTAACTCAGTGTGTCTAGGCATTTTAGCTCGAACGTTCCTTGATGTTGGCGCTGTCACTTTCAACTTTGGGGGAGGCACTCGCTACAGGCAGTTTTGCCTTTTGTTTCCCTCACTCACATAGAAAACAAAAATATTAGTCTGCCCATCCATCTCTATAGTTCTTATCAATCTATATCTCTCAATTAATCTATATCTCTCAATTAATCTATATATCTCAATTAATCTATATCTCTCAATTAATCTATATCTCTCAATTAATCTATATCTCTCAATTAATCTATATCTCTCAATTAATCTATATCTCTTAATTAATCTATATCTCTCAATTAATCTATATCTCTCAATTAATCTATATCTCTCAATTAATCTAAATCCATCCATGTTTCAACTGTATCTATGTATTTATCTGTCTTACTTCTGTTCTATCTCTTATCTCTCAATTAATCTGACTACATCCATCCATCCATCCATCCACCTTATATATATATATATCAATCTGTCCATATCTGCCTGCTTTGCCTTCTTCCTATCTTTCTTTATCTATTTCTGTCAATTAATTTTTATTCATCCATACATCATTAATTATCTATCCGTCAATCTATCTTTCTGTTTATCTATATCCATCTGTATCTTCCAATCAGTGTTAATCCATCCATCCCCTTATGTATCTATCAGTCAATGTATCTCCTATCTATTTCTTTATCTGTCTATATCTTTTAATTCATTATAATCCAATTATCCATCCACCTTATTTATCCAATTATCCCTCCCCTTATTTATCCAATTATCCATCCACCTTATTTATCTATCCGTTTATCTATTTCGCCCATCCTCCTCCTCCTCCTCCTCCTCCTCCTCCTCCTCAGGGGGGTGACCTGCTTTGTTTTCTTCTTTTCTCTCTTTCTCTGGCTTGTATCCATTTGGCCCCATTCAGCCTACTGTTTTAAGACGTTCATCCCCATCCCGGTGTCATTTTTATACTGGTGAGCGGTAGCGAGCCATCATATGTTTTAAATGTTTTTGACAGCAGGCTAAATTTGTACATTTTTCGATAGAAAAATTTCTCCGGCGAAGCCGGATTTCTTCATATAATGTTGGCTTGCTATCGCTCGCCAGGAAGAAATCGACACCCAGATGGGGATAAACGTCTTAAAATAGTTGGCAGAATGGGGCCGAATGGATACAGGCAAGAGAAAGAGAGAAATCAGACAAAGCAGGTCACCCCTCTTAAAACAGTGTATGTAGCAGGTTTGATAACACAGATAAGACAGCTCTCTCTCTCTCTCTCTCTCTCTCTCTCTCTCTCTCTCTCTCTCTCTCTCTCTCTCTCTCTCTCTCTCTCTCCTGATATGATAAACCCATGTAAACAATGACTCCTATTATACCATTGTTCTGTGGTGTATTGTGCAGTCGTACTCCCTGTGACTTGCCGTTGTTTTATTTTTAGTACGCTTAAGGGGGGGATATCCACTTGAGGGATTTTTTTCTGGACTCCTTTCTCCCTCATGTTTAGCCCCATTGTTTTTCTAATTTTAAGACGTTTGCCCCATTATTTTGATGATTTTAAGAACTTTCAACCCATTTCTGTCAATTTTAAGACCTCTCGTGCCATTTAGGTGTCGATTTTATCCTGGCGAGCGATAGCGAGCCTGTAATTTAAGTGGAACCGGCTTTCAGCCGGGAAATTTACAAATTTATCTTGAAAGGGGCTTAAGCTTGAAGGATATCTAGGGACCAAACTAAAAACCTCCCCTTAAGGGGAGATTTTCATATATATTTTTTTTTCTTGTGGAACCCCTTCTCCCTCGTGTATAGATTAGTTTTGAGATTATATATATATATATATTGTTTTTATAGTTTCCTCCCTAGACCTCCGTCAAGCTTAATACATACCCTCAAGATACCCTACGAGATATATACATACCCTCAAGATCCCCTACGAGATATATACACACCCTCAAGACCCCCCTACGAGATATATACATACCCTCAAGACCCCCTACGAGATGTAGAACTGCATTTTTTAGTAGAAAATTCGAAGGCCGGATCCACCTAAATTGCAGGATGGCTATCGCTCGCCAGGACAAAAATCGACCCCTGAATGGCACGAGAGGTTTTAAAATCGACCCCTGAATGGCACGAGAGGTTTTAAAATCGACCCCTGAATGGCACGAGAGGTTTTAAAATCGATCCCTGAATGGCACGAGAGGTTTTAAAATCGACCCCTGAATGGCACGAGAGGTTTTAAAATCGATCCCTGAATGGCACGAGAGGTTTTAAAATCGACCCCTGAATGGCACGAGAGGTTTGAAAATCGATCCCTGAATGGCACGAGAGGTTTTAAAATCGATCCCTGAATGGCACGAGAGGTTTTAAAATCGACCCCTGAATGGCACGAGAGGTTTTAAAATCGACCCCTGAATGGCACGAGAGGTTTTAAAATTGATCCCTGAATGGCAAGAGAGGTTTTAAAATCGACCCCTGAATGGCACGAGAGGTTTTAAAATCGATCCCTGAATGGCAAGAGAGGTTTTAAAATCGACCCCTGAATGGCACGAGAGGTTTGAAAATCGATCCCTGAATGGCACGAGAGGTTTTAAAATCGATCCCTGAATGGCACGAGAGGTTTTAAAATCGATCCCTGAATGGCACGAGAGGTTTTAAAATCGACCCCTGAATGGCACGAGAGGTTTTAAAATCGATCCCTGAATGGCACGAGAGGTTTGAAAATCGACCCCTGAATGGCACGAGAGGTTTTAAAATCGACCCCTGAATGGCACGAGAGGTTTTAAAATCGACCCCTGAATGGCACGAGAGGTTTTAAAATCGATCCCTGAATGGCACGAGAGGTTTTAAAATCGACCCCTGAATGGCACGAGAGGTTTTAAAATCGACCCCTGAATGGCACGAGAGGTTTTAAAATCGATCCCTGAATGGCACAAGAGGTTTTAAAATCGACCCCTGAATGGCACGAGAGGTTTTAAAATCGACCCCTGAATGGCACGAGAGGTTTTAAAATCGCCAAACTAATGGGTCTAAACCCTAGGGTGTCCAGAAAAGATAAAGTCCCCTTAAGGGGGTCACCTGATTTTTGTTCTTGTTCTCTCCTTTTCTCTCTTTCTCTGACTTGTATCCATGCGGCCCTATTCAGCCAACTGTTTTAAGACTTTGTCCCCATCCTGGCGAGCGATAGCGAGCCAGCGTTGTATGGAGAAATCCGGCTTCGCCGGAGACATTTTTCTATAGAAAAATATACAAATTTAGCCTGCTGTAAACTATATATATGCTGGCTCACTACTGCTCGCCAAGAAAATATGGACACCTGGATGGGGGTAAACGTCTTAAAACAGTAGGCTGAATGGGGCCGAATGGATACAAGCCAAAGAGAGAGGGAAAGATAGAGAAAAAAAGCGAGGTGGGTTCCCTTATGTGTCACGTACCGTAGTTTTGCTTGACAATGATCACTATGGCTATGACGTTTGGTGGCGGGGTGTCCGATTGTCTAGTGTATTGTATAACCAATTTTTTTTTTTTTTTTTTTTTTACATGTTTAAGGGGAGGTGTTTAGTTTGTTTCCTACTCCTCCAGCAATCTTAAAATTTCACCCCCTTGACCCCCTTTCAAGATAAATTTGTACATTTTTCGGTAGAAAAATTTCCCGGCTGAAAGCCGGTTCCTCTTAAATTACAGGCTCGCTATCGCTCGCCAGGATAAAATCGACACCTAAATGGCACGAAACGTCTTAAAATTGACAGAAATGGGTCGAAAGTTCTTAAAATTGTCAAAATAATGGGGGCGAACGTCTTAAAATTATAAAAGCAATGGGGCTAAACATGAGGGAGAAAGGGGTCAAGAAAAAAATCCCTCAAGTGGAGATCTCCCCTTAACGGTACGTGATTAGAATAGCTATGTATATTGTATGTGTGTGTGTGTGTGTGTGTGTGTGTGTGTGTGTGTATTCATCGTGTTGTTTAGTTGTTTTCCTTTGAGCCAGATAACTCGATCGCTTTTACAAACCTTATTTTGGGCAGCATTGATCTGCGAGTGTCGTATTGGAATGAAGCCCCTTAGAACAATCGTCCTTCAGTATAATTGCCAACATCCATGCCAAAGATCCCGAAATATTATCAGAAACAGAATACAATTGCCGTAGAAACAGAATACAATTGCCGTAGAAACAGAATACAATTGCCGTAGAAACAGAATACAATTGCCGTAGAAAGCGTACATGTGCTATTCCATTTGGTTTTCCTATGTATTCCGTGTTTTACAAGACAGATTCTTCTTGTATCGGGCAACTTATAGACAGTCCGAGTTATTTAGAATATTCATAATGCATCATGCTCAGCTTCTTGCTCTGTACAGGGGCACAGTGCGTCCTTGTATTGAGTATTGTTCACATGTGTGGGTGGGATCCTCTCACGCAGCACTTCTAGACAGAGTAGAAAGGAAAGCCTTTCGTATCAGTAACTCCCGTCCACTCACCAACTCTCTGCAATTTCTCTCTCTTCGCCGCAATGTTGCATCTCTCACTATTATATCGCTACTACAATAATAATCAGTGTTCCTCAGACCTCTCTCAGTGCATACCACTACGTAGGGTACCCGTCTTTCAACACAATTTCACCCCTACTCTACAACTCTCCAACTCAAGAGTGAAAACTTACTCCCAATCTTTCTTTTATTCAACAGCTGAGCTCTGGAACTCTCTCCCTGAATCCATCTTTCCCTCATTCTATGACTTCAAACTCCTACGTCCAGACATTTTGGCTCGAACGTTCCTTGCTTTTGTCACTCTTTTAACGCTTCTTCGTCACAGGCAGTTTTGCCTTTTGTCTCCCTCATCCACATAGACATTTGTTTAAACTTTATATTCCTGTGTATATATATATATATATATATATATATATATATATATATATATATATATATATATATATATATTGTGTGTGTGTGTGTAGTGTGTAATGTAACGGTAGACTCACCATGTTTGTCTGTATGTGTATGTGTTGATGCTGAAGGTTGTCTGGGGGTTGTGACGCAAACCAACCTCGGTAGTTTGAGGATATGACCTTTAAGGGGGGTCACCGTTTTTTTTTTTTTATCTTTATCTCTTTTTCTCTCTTTCCCTGGCTGGTCTCTATTCGGCTCCATTCAGCCAACTGTTTTAAGACGTTTATCCCCATCCAGGTGTCGATATCTTCCTGGCGAGCGATAGCGAGCCAGCATTGTATGGAGAAATCCGGCTTCGCCGGAGAAATGTTTCTATCAAACAATTTACAAATTTAGCTTGCTGTCAAAACAAAAATATATATATGCTAGCTCGCTACCGCTCGCCAGGACAATATTGACACCTGGATGGGGGTAAACATCTTAAAACAGTAGGCTGAATGGGGCCGAATGGATACAAGACAAAGAGAGAGGGAGAGAAAGATACAAAAGCGAGGTGGGCCCCCTTAACTCCCCCAGGCTGTGGCCACCAGATATACACACTTTGGGTGCCCTCAGCTCAAACACACACATTTACTTCCTCTGTCCACATGAGGTCTATCCTAAACTGAATGAACCAATTGGCATACTTTGGTATAAGGTGCCATAATGATAATTAGCATAACCTACCTATATTCTAGTTAACTGGAACAAGGGGACCCGTAGAGAGGCTTTTTTTCGCTTTGCGTAGTATATATATATATATATATATATATATATATATATATAGATCGATAGATAGATTAATTGATAAATGAATAGCGTATAGACACACAACGTCAAAATAGGTAATTGTGATAATTTGAAAACTGTTATTATCACCGATTTGTACAAATATTTCGTATACCATATATGTTTATTGAAAGCTTTCTCTATCTTTTCTGAATTTGTGGAGGCAGTAATGTTAGCATGAGCTCTGTTTTTCAAAGCATTTGGTAGCTGTTAATTGTGTTGGTAAATCTCGTAGTCATATCATAGAAAAGTTCAGTGAAATTGAGCAAGTATTACTCTAGTAACAGTAATTAGACTGACAAATTATTATTTTAACTGTCTTGATAGCGTAATGCATAAGTGCGCGGAATTTCGATGTGAGTGTCCTAGGTTCGAGTCCTTGGAGTGCCACATGTATTTGTTGATTTCATTAATTGAGTTTAGAAGTGAAGTTGGTTGGTGAAAAAATATAATTATTATACCGGTAATTATTATTATTATACATTGATGAAACTTACTTAGAACGACAGCCAATCCCTACAACTTATGACATCCTCCATTCACCATTCACGAGAAATAGCGTAGGTCATTGTTTCATTTGTGCTTTGAAACTTATTGTACTTTTGTTTAGGCAGGTGAAATGCCAACCCAGACATCCAATATTATCTGCGTAGGGTTGAGTTAAGGGAGCCCCACCTCGCTTCTTTTATCTTTCTCTCCCTCTCTCTTTGGCTTGTATCCATTTGGCCCCATTCACCCTACTGTTTTAAGACGTTTACCCCCATCCAGGTGTCAATATTGTCCTGGCGAGCGGTAGCGAGCCAGCATAGGCCTATATATATTTTTGTTTTGACAGCAAGCTAAATTTGTACATTTTTCGATAGAAAAATGTCTCCGGTGAAGTCGGATTTCTCCATACAACGCTGCCTCGCTATCGCTCGCCAGGAAGAAATCGTCACCTACCTGTAGATAGGGATACACGTCTTAAAACAGTTCGCTGAATGGGGCCGAATGGATACAAGCCAGGGAAAGAGAGAAAAGGAGAGAAAGATAAACAAAAGCCGGTGACCCCCCTTAAAATGTCTGTGTGAAGGTCAAGGTCGGGATACAAACACTGTGCCTCTCTGGTGGGTCTTACACTGTGCCTCTCTGGTGGGTCTTACACTGTGCCTCTCTGGTGGGTCTTACACTGTGCCTCTCTGGTGGGTCTTACACTGTGCTCTCTGGTGGGTCTTACACTGTGCCTCTCTGGTGGGTCTTACACTGTGCCTCTCTGGTGGGTCTTACACTGTGCCTCTCTGGTGGGTCTTACACTGTGCCTCTCTGGTGGGTCTTACACTGTGCCTCTCTGGTGGGTCTTACACTGTGCCTCTCTGGTGGGTCTTACACTGTGCCTCTCTGGTGGGTCTTACAGCATAGTGAACTTTACAATATACCTCACTGACTCACTGACTGACTCACTGACTGGCTGCTGGTTGACGTACTAGCTGGCTGACTTGCTGGCTGTCTGACTTACCTCACTGACTGACTGATCTACTAACTGACTGGCTGCTGGTTAACATACAGGCAGGATGACTTACTGACCGTCTGATTTACTGACTGATTGACTTCCTGACTGACCTACTAAGTGATTGGCTGCTGGGTGACGTACTAGCTGGCTGACTTAATGGCTGTCTGACTTACCTTACTGACTGATTGACTTAGCAGGATGACTTACTGACCGTCTGATTTACTGACTGATTGACTGACTGACTGACCTACTAACTGACTGGCTGCTGGTTGACGTACAGGCAGGCTGACTTACTGTCTGTCTGATTCTGATTTACTGACTGATTGACTTCCTGAATGACTGAGGCCTACTAACTGACTGGCTGCTGGCTGACTTACTGGCGAGCTGTCTTACTGATTGGCTGATTTCTGATTGACTAACCTACAGTCTGTCTGACTGATTCCCTGGCTGGTTGACTTACTGACTAGCTTACTTTGCTGACTGACATACTGACTGGCACATTTTCAAATTTGACTGATTAACTGGTTGACTGGTTGATTGACATCCTTGATTATCTGACTCACAGGCTCTGACACACCACTGATTATGCCAACGGACTGACTGACTGACTCACTCACTCACTCACTCACGCCTTAGCTGACTAACTACCTACACTACGTAACTACAGCTGTCGCCTCATAGTTTCAGCTTGTAATTTAAGGGGGGGTCACCGGCTTTTCTTATCTTTCTCTCCTTTTCTCTCTTTCTCTGCCTTGTATCCATTCAGCCCCATTCAGTCAATTATTTTAAGACGTTTATCCCCATCCAGGTGTAGATTTCTTCCTGGCGAGCGGTAGCGAGCCAGCATTGTATGGAGAAATCCGGCTTCGCCGGAGACATTTTGATATCGAAAAATGTACAAATTTAGCTTGCTGTAAAATATATATATACATATTTTTTCTGGCTCACTACCGCTCGCCAGGAAAATATTGACACCTGGATGGGAGTAAACGTCTTAAAACAGTAGGCTGAATGGGGCCGAATGGATACAAGCCGAAGAGAGAGGGAGATAAAGAGAAAACAAGCGAGATGGGCTCCCTTAACCTGCGCGGTTGTATATTCTAAATATGGCGTCATGCGTGAACATTTGAAGGCAGATTTTGAAGATTTTTTGTTTTGTTTTAAGTATTCGTACTGATTAGGGGTTTAAGTACCAGGACAGGACTCGGTGCTGTGTTTTTGTTTTTGTTTTTTTTGTTTTTTTGTTTTTTTTGTTTTTTTGTTTTTTTTTCCTCATGTGATGTAATAGCCTCATTGGGCCATCGTTTCAAACATATTTATCGTTTAGTAATAATTTAAATAAAACAAAATTGTAATATCTTGTTTCAGACACTTTGGACACTTAAAAGTTATACACGTTATCGTTACCGTTATGTCTCCTGGTCTGTCTGTACCTGTCATCTACTACCATATGTGTGTATTATGTCACACACACACACACACACACACACACACACACACACACACACACACACACACACACACACACACACACACACACACACACACACACACACACACAGCCCGTAGCCTAGTAGGTAGAGCTCTCGTCTCACCCACGAGGGGTCGGGGGTTCAATCCCCGGCCGGCGGAGATACAAATTGGGCTTGTCTCCTTTCAAGTGTTAGCCTCAGTTCACCTAGCTGTAAATAGGTACCTGGAATAAGTGGACGACGTTGTGACGTCCCATCTGTGGAGGTCTAAAATGTTACAAGGCGAGATGGGTATCATATGGTTCACCTAAGCTGATGGCTACCTAAGCCTTTCGGGGCGAGACGGTTGGTGGGGCGCGGGGGGTGCTACCGTCTATAGGTGAGAATGGTACCATACAGATCCACCCTGACAGCCTCGTTTCCGATGTCGCCAATTGGCTAAAAAATACAGACTACACACACATCCACAGCCATTCCAACAGTACATAAAACACTTAACATGCATTTCACGCAATACATTCCCAGTTAAGGAGGCGCGATAATAATGAGCTTAGCTCGCATTGCGTGGATTCCCCTTGACGAACAAGTAACTGAGTAACAACACACACACACACACACACACACACACACACACACACACATATACACATACACATACACATCTAAAGTCTTTACAAACAATGAATTAAAAGTTTCACACTATCTAATACTTTACATTACATTATGATCATTCGTGTCACAAAACCATGTCTTATATCTTTGAAAACCGGTAGTTACATAATTATATAATACTGGTTTATCATAAACTACATAGAGGCAGAAACAATCGAACGTTTTACCAGTAAGTTTGATCCACGAAATTGCTTTAACCCGTACAGTACCGGCGACGTTCTTTTTAACATATTCTGGCAACTATTAGACGATGTTATTCAGCTTAGGAAGGACCTCTAGCAATAATAAGGCTTCAAACTATCTCAACCAACCCTTTTAACTACCACAGATCCTTCCTAAGCTGCGTAACATCGTCTAAATATAGCTAGAATGAAATACAACACACATCGCTGGTACTCCAAGGGTTAAATACAACACACATCGCTGGTACTCCAAGGGTTAAATACAACACACATCGCTGGTACTCCAAGGGTTAAATACAACACACATCGCTGGTACTCCAAGGGTTAAAATTGGGTGATGTGACACTTCCTGTAACCCCTTGAGCAGCGGGCGAGACATAACGCCCTTCAATCATCCCCATCTGGGCTCTTATTAAGGGGAGGTTTTTAGTTTGTTTCCTACTCCTCCAGCAATCTAAAAATGTCACCCCCTTGACCCCCTTTCAAGATATATTTGTAAATTTTTCGGTAGAAAAATTTCCCGGCCGAAGGCCGGTTACTCTTAAATTACAGGCCCGCTATCGCTCGCCAGGATAAAATCGATACCTTAATGGCATGAAAGATCTTAAAATTGACAGAATGGGGCGTAAATTCTTAAAATCGTCAAAATAATGGGGCGAACGTCTTAAAATCTCAAAAGCAAGGGGGCTAGACATGAGGGAGAAAGGAGTAAAACAAAAAGTCCCTCAAGTGGAAATCTCCCCTTAAGGGGCAACACGAGCACCAATTGTAGGGGGTAGTGCTGGTTGTTTGGTCTATGTATTTATATATATATATTTATTTTTGGGTTTCCTCGCTAGACCTCCATCAAGCTTCATATACAACCACCTAGATTCAAGATAAATTTGTAAATTTTTCGGTAGAAAATGTTTCCGGCCAAAGGCTGGTTCCTTCTAAAATTACAGGCTCGCTATCGCTCGCCAGGAAAAAATGGACACTTAAATGGCACGAAAGGTCTTAATATTGACAGAAATGGAATGAAAGGTCTTAAAATCGACAAACTAATGGAACAAACGTCTTAACATCTCAAAACAAATATGCTAAATATGAGGTAGAAGGGGGTCCAGAAAAAGCGAGTTCCCCCTCCCCCCTTTAACACCAGTCTCAGGGGATACAAAGACAGAAGAGATATACCGACATAAAGTGATATAAGACAGTATAGGATAGACAGACCGGGATACAGAGACAGAAGAGATATACCGACATAAAGTGATATAAGACAGTATAGGATAGACAGACCGGGATACAGAGACAGCAGAGATATACCGACATAAAGTGATATAAGACAGCATAGGATAGACAGACCGGGATACAGTGACAGAAGAGATATACCGACATAAAGTGATATAAGACAGTATAGGATAGACAGACCGGGATACAGTGACAGAAGAGATATACCGACATAAAGTGATATAAGACAGTATAGGATAGACAGACCGGGATACAGAGACAGAAGAGATATACCGACATAAAGTGATATAAGACAGTATAGGATAGACAGACCGGGATACAGAGACAGAAGAGATACCGACATAAAGTGATATAAGACAGTATAGGATAGACAGACCGGGATACAGAGACAGCAGAGATATACCGACATAAAGTGATATAAGACAGTATAGGATAGACAGACCGGGATACAGTGACAGAAGAGATATACCGACAGAAAGTGATATAAGACAGTATAGGATAGACAGACCGGGATACAGTGACAGAAGAGATATACCGACATAAAGTGATATAAGACAGTATAGGATAGACAGACCGGGATACAGTGACAGAAGAGATATACCGACATAAAGTGATATAAGACAGTATAGGATAGACAGACCGGGATACAGTGACAGAAGAGATATACCGACATAAAGTGATATAAGACAGTATAGGATAGACAGACCGGGATACAGTGACAGAAGAGATATACCGACATAAAGTGATATAAGACAGTATAGGATAGACAGACCGGGATACAGTGACAGAAGAGATATACCGACAGAAAGTGATATAAGACAGTATAGGATAGACAGACCGGGATACAGTGACAGAAGAGATATACCGACAGAAAGTGATATAAGACAGTATAGGATAGACAGACCGGGATACAGTGATAGAAGAGATATACCGACATAAAGTGATATAAGACAGTATAGGATAGACAGACCGGGATACAGTGATAGAAGAGATATACCGACATAAAGTGATATAAGACAGTATAGGATAGACAGACCGGGATACAGTGACAGAAGAGATATACCGACATAAAGTGATATAAGACAGTATAGGATAGACAGACCGGGATACAGTGATAGAAGAGATATACCGACATAAAGTGATATAAGACAGTATAGGATAGACAGACCGGGATACAGTGACAGAAGAGATATACCGACATAAAGTGATATAAGACAGTATAGGATAGACAGACCGGGATACAGTGACAGCAGAGATATACCAACATAAAGTGATATAAGACAGTATCGGATAGACAGACCGGGATACAGTGACAGCAGAGATATACCGACAGAAAGTGACGTAAGGCAGTGACATATAAAAACAATATATATTCAGGTATTAAAAGACAAAATGGATATTACATAACAAGAAGTAAGACATAAAATGGAACGATGTTCTTAAGGGGAGATTTCCACCTGGAGGATTTTTTTCTGAACCTCTTTCACCCTCATGTTTAGCCCCATTGCTTGTGAGATTTAAAGACCTTGCCCCATTAGTTTGGCGATTTTAAGAACCCTCGCCCCATTTCTGTCAATTTTAAGACCATTCGTGTCATTTAGGTGTCGATTTTTTCCAGGCGAGCGATAGCGAGCCTGTAATTTAAGGGGAACCGTTCGGCCTTCGGCCGGGACATTTTTCTACCGAAAAATGTAGAAATTTATCTTGAAAGGGGGTCAAGGGGGAGTAATTTTAAGCTTGATGGAAGTCTAGGGAATCAACTAAAAACCTTCCCTTAAGACATAGCAACAGACATATGACAGTGACCTAAAATATATAGCAGATACAGACATATTCCGGTATAACAGCAGGCAGAACACACACACGGCATAACAGACGTCGAACCTAAGATACAACAACAGATACTATAACAACAGACGGTGCCATATATAAGACCTGAGATATTCAGATGTAACACATCTTCAGGTACCGGTATATAGACTGACAAAACACATACGACATGACAACACTTAAGGGCAGATCTCCACTTGAGGAATTTTTTTCTTGACCCCTTTCTCCCTCATGTTTAGCCCCATTGCTTTTGATATTATAAAACGTTTGCCCCATTAGTTTAGCGATTTAAAGAACTTTCACCCCATATTAAGACCTTTCGTGCAATTCAGGTGTCGATTTTATCCTGGCGAGCGATAGCGAGCCTGTAATTTAAGAGGAACCGGCCTTTGGCCGGGAAATTTTTCTACCGAAAAATTTACAAATTTATCTTGAAAGGGACTCAAGGGGGTGTAATTTTAAGCTTGATGGAGGTCTAGGGAACAAACTAAATACCTCCCCTTAAGGCATACACAGACATAACACATATTCAGGTATATAAACAGACAAAACACATACGATATAACAAGACTTAATGCATATACAAACATAACACATATTCAGGTACATACACAGACAAAACACATACGACATAGGAAGACGTAAAACCTAAGGTAGTACAATAGACTTAAGGGGAGGTATTTAGTTTGTTCCCTAGACCTCCATCAAGCTTAAAATGATACCCCCTTGAGTCCCTTTCAAGATAAATGTGTACATTTTTCGGTAGAAAAATGTCCCGGCCATAGGCCGGTTCCTCTTAAATTACAGGCTCGCTATCGCTCGCCAGGATAAAATCGACACCTGAATGGCACGAAAGGTCTTAATATGGGGTGAAAGTTCTTAAAATCGCTAAATTGATGGGGCGAACGTTTTATAATATCAAAAGCAATGAGGCTAAACATGAGGGAGAAAGGGGTCAAGAAAAAAATCCCTCAAGTGGATATCTCCCCTTAAGACATAGCTAGTCCACACATATTCCCATAAATTCTGACATAAAACTGATGAGATGAAAGAACCATGACATAACGCCTTCCAATCATCCTTTCTTTAATGTCACTCTCTCTCTCTCTCTCTCTCTCTCTCTCTCTCTCTCTCTCTGCCGAAAAATGTACAAATTTATCTTGAAAGGGGGTCAAGGGAGTGTAATTTCAAGCTTGATTGAAGTCTAGGAAACACACTAAAAACCTCCCCTTAACCCTTTCACACTCATATGACGCAGAGGTTGCCAGATTAGCAATACAAAATAGTTCTCTCACTCTTATAATTACCTCTCCAAAATTAGTTTTCTGCCCACAGCTAACTCAAAGACAACTGCAGAGGTTGAAGTAACTAAACTAAAGGTTTCTAAACACCCCTGATGGTAACAAAGGCTTTAAAGTATCCCTAATAGGCTCAAAATCGCGTCATATGTCGGAGAGGGTTAAGGGGAGATTTCCGCTTGAGGGATTTTTTTCTTTACCCCTTTCTCCCTCATGTTTAGCCCCATTGCTTTTGAGATTTTAAAGACGTTCGCCCCATTAGTTTGGCGATTTTAAGAACTTTCACCCCATTTATGTCACTTTTAAGACCTTTAGTGCCATTTAGATGTCGATTTTTCCCTGGCGAGCGATAGCGAGCCTGTAATTTAAGAGGAATCGGCCTTCGGCCGGGATATTTTTCTGCCGAAAAATGTACAAATTTATCTTGAAAGGGGGTCAAGGGAGTGTAATTTCAAGCTTGATTGAAGTCTAGGAAACACACTAAAAACCTCCCCTTAAGATCCTCCCTAAGCTGAATATAAATAATTTAATAGTTGAGAGACTCTACTGAATACAATGACACCGACACTGCAGGGGTTAAGGCACAATATGAGATGTGTTTTGTTTTTATATATATATATTCCAACTAGCCTACTCCCTCCCTCCCTCCCTCCCTCTCGGGCATAGAGGCTGACAGCCTTTACACTCTACCGCTGAACACGGTGAGGCCCGTGAGGTCTTGCTCCAGTCTAGGGAGTGAGACATGTGAAGCTTCACGGCTCGAATCAACACCTGGATGGGGATAAAAGTCTTAAGGGGAGGTATTTAGTTTGTTCCCTACGTTTTCATCAAGCTTAAAATTACACCCTCTAGATCCCCTTTCAAGATAAATTTGTACATTTTTCGGTAGAAAAATGTCCCGGCCGGAGGCCGGTTGCTCTTAAATTACAGGCTCGCTATCGCTCGCCAGGAAAAAATCGACACCTTAATGGCACGAAAGGTCTTAAAATTGACAGAAATGGGGAAAAATGTCTTAAAATGTCAAAACTACTAGGGCGAACGTCTGAAAATCTCAAAAGCAATGGGGCTAAACATGAAGGAGAAACGGGTCCAGAAAAAAATCCCTCAAGTGGAAATCTCCCCTTAAAACAGTAGGCTGAATGGGGCAGAATGGATACAACCCAGAGAAAGAGAGAAAACCAGCATATGACCCCCCTAATTTAACAGTAACTGGTGTAATATTGGGTCGAGCATGAGCAAGGAAGTCAGGGTCTCAACTGTGACTCATGGGTTATGCACGGGGATATCGAACCCGGCCTCACTGAGAGAGAGAGAGAGAGAGAGAGAGAGAGAGAGAGAGAGAGAGAGAGAGACAGAGAGACAGAGAGAGAGAGAGAGAGAGAGAGCGAGAGACAGAGAGGGAGAGAGGAGAGAGGAGGATAGAGGAGAGAGCGAGAGAGAGAGAGAGAGAGAGAGGAGAGAGAGAGAGAGAGAGAGAGAGAGAGAGAGAGAGAGAGAGAGAGAGAGAGAGAGAGAGAGAGAGAGAGAGAGAGAGAGAGAGATTTACATTTACATTTACATAGATACACTAACCACACAGACCTTACGATCCCAGCGAGGTGGTCAGGACTTAATTCTATTAGAGATAGCTAACCCCAAAGTAAGGGACAGTGGAAGGAAAGGATAGCAAAGAAGAGAGAGAGAGAGAGAGAAAAAAAAAAAAAGAGAGAGAGAGAGAGAATGAGTGTGTGGGTGTGGGTTTGTGATTAAATTAATAAAGGTTTTTACAATGCCTTTTATGGATAGTTCATTATCTTATCATCGCAGCGGTTAAGAACGAAAGCTAATATTTATGAAACGGAACATACTAGTGAATGGAACAACATTATAGCCATTCTGATACGCTATTTCTTCTTGATATATTTTAAAATGTAAATACCCACCCTCCAACACACACACACACACACACACACACACACACACACACACACACACACACACACGCACGCACGCATACTAAAGTCACACACAAAATACAATAAGATATAAACACATATATAGACAGAAGTTGAAAGCCACATGAATAAATAAAGGGAAGATGAAAGACTGGTGCTTGACTAAATATTTGAGCAGCCTCTTGTTAAGGGGAGGTTTTCACTTTGTTCTCTAGACCTAGATCAAGCTTAAATTTGCACCCCCTAGACCCCCTTTCAAGATAAATTTGTACATTTTTCGGTAGAAAAATGTCCCGGCCAAAGGCCGGTTCCTCTTAAACTACAGGCTCGCTATCGCTCGCCAGGAAAAAATCGACACCTAAATGGCACGAAAGGTCTTAAAAGTGACAGAAATGGGGCTAAAGTTATCACAATCGCCAAACTAATGGGGTAAACGTCTTAAAATGCTAAAACCAATGGGGCTAAACATGAGGGAGCAAGTGGTCAAGAAAAAAATCCCTCCGGTGGAAATCTCCCCTTAAACCTAAAGATAAGTAACACCCCATTCTTAACATTAATCATCAATTACAAACCCCAATGTACTTGAATAAACCTAAAGTTAACACAGATAGTTCCTTACGTCCATGTTCTAGATTAGGTAAACATCAGTAAGTTAAGTTATAATGTATTCATTATAACTTGTGTTAATTATCATCAATTTAACCCTATCAATATACGATGACATTATGTAGGATAAGAATATGTTACCTTAACCATATATAACGTTGCGGGTGCCCAACCCCGAAAGGGGTTGAAATAGGGGAGCTATCCCCCCGCCAAAGGCGGCTTTCTAGGGCCTTTCCTAGCTGATGCTGAGAGGATTGGGTTCTAGTCATGTGGTGATGGGCTGGTCTATCAGAGTGAGAACTGAGCGATCTCTGCCATACCCATAGCTTACTCTGACTGTTCCTTTTACTTATATATTTTCTAGATCTCAAGTGACGGCGTCTCTTCCGTGGATTGACCTCCCAATCTACCAAGATTGGAAGCCAAAGCGTCACAGTTTTCCTTTGCCCAAGAAACTTTCTCTTCATAATTGCTGAGAGGCACAGGGCCCTGGGTGAGGCTTTGGTTTCCCGGGCGTTTTCGCGCCCCCCTCAGCTCCCCGCCATGGAGTGGCTTCGGTCACCCAGGCTTTATTGTGGTCGGCAGGGAGGGTTCTGTGGGGGCGCTCGGTTATGGCCTTGGCCTTGCTCGGGGACTTGGGGCTGTTCGGCCAGGCAGCTTGGGGAACAACAACAACAACGTTTACTTATCCTAACCTATTCTCGGTTTCATTTCATCTGACGGTCAATTGAATCCCTTAACAACTGATGTATCGGTAACTAAAGCAAGAATAAGAAGCCACTATGTCTCTGCTTCATAATTAGTACCAAGTTTTCGTAATTAACAAAAGATTTCACTACACAATCTTCAAAATATCTGAGAAATCTTAAGGGGAGATTTCCACTTGAGGGATTTTTTTCTTGACTCCTTTCTCCCTCATGTTTTTCTAATTTTCAGACGTTTTCCCCATTATTTTGATGATTTTAAGAACTTTCAACCCATTTCTGTCAATTTTAAGACCTTTCGTGCTATTTAGGTGTCGATTTTATCCTGGCGAGCGATAGCGAGCCTGTAATTTAAGAGGAACCGGCTTTCAGCCGGGAAATTTTTCTACCGAAAAATGTACAAATTTATCTTGAAAGGGGCACAAGGGGGTGTAATCTTAAGCTTGAAGGATATCTAGGGACCAAACTAAAAATCTCCCCTTAATGTGAACTTTGGAATTTACCGTCAGTTAAAAAGAAAGACTATAGTCACCTCATCTTAACCCATTATTAACCAAGCAGAACTTAACCTAACTCTTCCGAACCTAAACTTAACCATATACCATACCTAACCTATATAGCCGAATCTAATGTCACACACACACACACACACACACACACACACACACACACACACACACACACACACACACACACACACACACACACACACACACACACACACACACACACACACACAATAACAGCTATATAGAGAACGTTACAGTCAGTCAGGAATAGATAAGCGACTGGTACTTTGGTTAAATATTTCATTGTTCTTACTCCAAACAATGACACAGTTTTTTGTCTACGTGGATGAGGGAACAAAAGGCAAAACTGCCTGTTACGAGTGCCTCCCCCAGAGTTGAAAGAGTGACAGGGCCAAAATCAAGGAATGTACGAGCAAAGGTACCTGGACACACGGAGTTTGAAGCAATATAAGTCATAGGACGAGGGAAAGATAGATTCAGGGAGAGAGTTCCAAGGCTCAGCTGTTGAATAAAAGCAAGATTACGAATAACGTTGGAGAGTTGCACGGAGTAGGGGTGGGATTGTTTTGCAAGTCGGGTGCTACGTGCTCTACGTAGAGGAGGTGGTATACATTGAGAGAACTCTGAGGAACACCAATTATTGTAATAGCGGTAGAATAGCGAGAGAGGTGCAACATTGCAGCGAAGAGAGAGAGAGAGAGAGAGATTGCACAAAATCAGTGAGTGGACGGAAGGAAGGCTTTCTTTTCTACTTTGTCTAGAAGTGTTGTGTGAGAGTAACCTCCCCACACATGCGAACAATAATAAATATATGGACACACTGTGCCCCTGTACAGAGCAAGACGCTGTGTAGTGGTAAAGAACCCTCGGAGGCGGTTGATCACACTCAGCTTCTGTGAAGCAGTTTCAGCCAGTGGCAATATAGTCTAAGAGAGATTGGAGGAAAAAGAGACACCGAGTTAGCTCGTTACAACCAGCCAACCTCTTTATAGGGGTAGCCTAATAGGTCTTTATAGGGGTAGCCTAATAGGTCTTTATAGGGGTAGCCTAATAGGTCTTTATAGGGGTAGCCTAATAGGTCTTTATAGGGGTAGCCTAATAGGTCTTTATAGGGGTAGCCTAATAGGTCTTTATAGGGGTAGCCTAATAGGTCTTTATAGGGGTAGCCTAATAGGTCTTTATAGGGGTAGCCTAATAGGTCTTTATAGGGGTAGCCTAATAGGTCTTTATAGGGGTAGCCTAATAGGTCTTTATAGGGGTAGCCTAATAGGTCTTTATAGGGGTAGCCTAATAGGTCTTTATAGGGTAGCCTAATAGGTCTTTATAGGGGTAGCCTAATAGGTCTTTATAGGGGTAGCCTAATAGGTCTTTATAGGGGTAGCCTAATAGGTCTTTATAGGGGTAGCCTAATAGGTCTTTATAGGGGTAGCCTAATAGGTCTTTATAGGGGTAGCCTAATAGGTCTTTATAGGGGTAGCCTAATAGGTATTTATAGGGGTAGCCTAATAGGTCTTTATAGGGGTAGCCTAATAGGTCTTTATTGGGGTAGCCTAATAGGTCTTTATAGGGGTAGCCTAATAGGTCTTTATAGGGGTAGCCTAATAGGTCTTTATAGGGGTAGCCTAATAGGTCTTTATAGGGGTAGCCTAATAGGTCTTTATAGGGGTAGCCTAATAGGTCTTTATAGGGGTAGCCTAATAGGTCTTTATAGGGGTAGCCTAATAGGTCTTTATAGGGGTAGCCTAATAGATCTAAAGTAGTTATAATAGATGAGCGAGTTATACTATTGTAACCCTTTAGTATACCATGACACATTCTCTCATTATAGGCTGGCTATTATAGGATGATTTTATTAAGGGGAGGTTTTTAGTGCGTTTCCTAAACTTCCATCAAGCTTGAAATTACACCCCCTTGAGTCCCTTTCAAGATAAATTTGTAAATTTTTCGGTAGAAAAATGTCCCGGCCAAAGGCCGGTTCCTCTTAAATTACAGGCTCGCTATCGCTCGCCAGGATAAAATCGACACCTGAATGGCACGAAAGGTCTTAATATGGGGTGAAAGTTCTTAAAATCGCTAAACTAATGGGGCGAACGTTTTATAATATCAAAATCAATGGGGCTAAACATGAGGGTGAAAGGGGTCAAGAAAAAAATCCCTCAAGTGGAGATCTCCCCTTAAACTTAGGAAGAATATATGGGTATTCGAAGGCCTTATTTTCCCCTTGGATTGCTGGAGATCCATCTTAAACTATATATAATCGTTTCGTGGCAGCAATGAAATGAAATGGAAAAGGCATCATGTTACTGAAAGAGTGAACTTGTGATAACTTAGGTATAATCAATCTATGTTCAAGCTTTAGAAATGATCAATAAGGTACTGGATAGTGTCTTTATATTCGTGAACAATTCAGTATAATACGGATAAAATAAGGTATAGTCTCTTCTTTACCGGCTACATCTTTTTCAGCTTTATTAGACGATTTTATTCAGCATTGGAAGGACGTCTACCAATTTAACACGACAGACTATCTCAATTAAGCCTTTTAGCTACCATATATCCTTCCTAAGCTACATAAACTCGTCAAAATGTAGCAGAAATCAAATACAAAAGACGTCACCGGTACAGAAGGGGTTAGCAGCTAATACAAAAGACGTCACCGGTACAGAAGGGGTTAGCAGCTAATACAAATGACGTCACCGGTACAGAAGGGGTTAGCAGCTAATACAAAAGACGTCACCGGTACAGAAGGGGTTAGCAGCTAATACAAAAGACGTCACCGGTACAGAAGGGGTTAGCGGCTAATACAAATGACGTCACCGGTACAGAAGGGGTTAGCGGCTAATACAAATGACGTCACCGGTACAGAAGGGGTTAGCGGCTAATACAAATGACGTCACCGGTACAGAAGGGGTTAGCGGCTAATAAATGACGGTACAGAATACAAATGACGTCACCGGTACAGAAGGGGTTAGCGGCTAATACAAATGACGTCACCTGTACAGAAGGGGTTAGCGGCTAATACAAATGACGTCACCGGTACAGAAGGGGTTAGCGGCTAATACAAATGACGTCACCGGTACAGAAGGGGTTAGCGGCTAATACAAATGACGTCACCGGTACAGAAGGGGTTAGCAGCTAATACAAATGACGTCACCGGTATAGAAGGGGTTAGCGGCTAATACAAATGACGTCACCGGTACAGAAGGGGTTAGCAGCTAATACAAATGACGTCACCGGTACAGAAGGGGTTAGCGGCTAATACAAATGACGTCACCGGTACAGAAGGGGTTAGCGGCTAATACAAAGACGTCACCGGTACAGAAGGGGTTAGCAGCTAATACAAATGACGTCACCGGTACAGAAGGGGTTAGCAGCTAATACAAATGACGTCACCGGTACAGAAGGGGTTAGCAGCTAATTCGTCGATACATAAGGGAAGCATTTTAAGGGGAGGTATTTACTTTGTTCTTTAGACCTCCATCAAGCTTAAAATTACACCCCCTTGAGTCCCTTTCAAGATATATTTGTACATTTTTCGGTAGAAAAATATCCCGGCCAAAGGCCGGTTCCTCTTAAATTACAGGCTCGCTATCGCTCGCCAGGATAAAATTGACACCTGAATGGCACGAAAGGTCTTAATATGGGGTGAAAGTTCTTAAAATCGCTAAACTAATGGGGCAAACGTTTTATAATATCAAAAGCAATGGGGCTAAACATGAGGGAGAAAGGGGTAAAGAGAAAAATCCCTCAAGTGGAGATCTCCCCTTCAACGTCTATGTCTGAGCATTACAAAGGTGCCAAGTTTTCATAATTGGCAACACATTTCAACCCAAAATCTTCGTAATAGCGACCGTCGGCAACTGATTCCTCAATAACTGTTGGAAAATAAAGAGCTATTTCCTGCATCATATTATTGCAAGCTCGTCCTCAACGAAATGGGATGAAAGGTGTTAAACTCACCATCATAATGGGCCGAACGTCATAAAATCTCAAAATTAATGGGGCTAAACATGAGGGAGAAAGGGGGCCAGAAAAGAACCCCATTCCCCCTTAACACAAGTAGCGGTACATGTGGCCAACATTCAACAACAGGCAATTTATGTTATTATTGTCGCAGGAGTTATGCCGTGTTCGATACCTCCTTATATAAGCTTTAACTCCTAAACATCAGTAATAGTTGAGACATAATAATTGGACAACACAATTTCTAGCCAGTTAAGGGGAGGTTTTTAGTTAGTTCGTTAGACCTCCATCAAGCTTAACATTACACCCCCTATATCCCCTTTCAAGATAAATTTGTAATGTCCCGGCCGAAGGCCGGTTCCTCTTAAATTACAGGTTCGCTGTCGCTCGCCAGGAAAAAATCGACACCTTAATGGCACGAAAAGTATTAAAATTGACAGAAATGGGGTGAACGTTCTTAAAATCGCCAAACTAATGGGGCGAACGTCTTAAAATATCAAAAGCAATGGGGCTAACCATGAGGGAGAAAGGGGTCAAGAAAAAACTCCCTCAAGTGGAAATCTCCCCTTAAGAAAAGAAAAACTATAACCAAATCAATATTATATTACAGGTTAACTATAAGCTTAGACTAGGTATAATGTATAACAAATATTATAGTACCTCAAATAATATTGTTATCTCCAATTATATATTTTGTAATACCATAGGCTACTATAGATTCCATATCATATACATTCAACAAAATAATTCATATCTAATACCAGCAAAGCGGGACTGGCTGTTAGTTTGGAACCAGTCAGATGAAAACAGTTCTGTTACATGATTAGGATGAATAATATGTAAAGTAGGCTTTGTTAGATCTGGTAAAATGTACGTAGTGTAAAGAATATGTATATTAACAAAGTATCTATGTTCATATATTGCCCAGTCACGTTAATCCCTTCAGTATAAGAGGACGTCTTTTTTCTTTTATTCTGACCATTATTCAACAGGTATATACTGTACATTTAGCAAGGGTCTTTGGGGATCAACGGGGTATAAACTAGCATGTATACAATTTGCCTCCCACAGATTGTAAATAAACAGCTGAAAATTGCCCAATGCTAGCCAGCATAACATGACAAATAAAACAAAGCGTCCTGTGAAACTAGAAGGGTTAACTATAATTGTTTTGCCTCATCCGGGTGTGATATAAAATGTATCCACTGAGGTACCACCGCTCGCTAACAACAACCAACATTCGTCTCCGTGTTCAATAATCGACCCAATACGCTACCGGTACCAATAACAACCCTACCAATGTATTCTACTGTGTGTGTGTGTGCGTGTGCGTCTGTGTGTTACAAACTTACATATACTGTATATACATACACTAGCAGGGGTACCCGGCGTTGCCCGGGTTTAAAATCACTACTACCACCACTACTACTACTACCATAATCACCATCATCAATCACTACTACCACAATCATCACAATACTACTACTACCATAATCACCGGCCTCGACCTCCCTGTGCCTCATTAAACGGCGACCTCGATTTCGGCCGCTAAATGACCTCCGATTTTGGATCTGACCTCATCCGTACCCCCATTTTGGGGGGCTGCGAACAACTTTCGTTCTATACACCTTTTCGATCTGAGGCCTCCTTCTGCCCCAAACGGCCATTGTTTTCATTTTGTTTTCAATTTCGGCCTCGAAACGACCTCCGATCGTGGCCTCGCCCCCTCTATGACCTGACCCAGGTCAATTGACACCCACATGCAAAGTTTCAGCTCCCCAGGTCCAAAACTGCGGCCGCCTATTAAGAACAGACACACACAGACAACCGAAAATATTATATAGATACACAGACTGCATAGACCGTGTGGTCCCTACGAAGCAGTCCGGCTTTAATTGTAGAATTAGTATGTGTTACTACGTAGAAGAGTAGGATGATACAGCAGGAAAGAGAGAGAGAGAGAGAGACGTGTGAATCTCGTAGAGTAATTCGTATCTATTGAGAGGTATGACTATTTGCTACATATCATTACCTACTTAGATATATGCTTCTCTTATTGTACGTTCAACCATTTAGTACAATGTCGTATTCTTCATTTTAACCTCGATATTAAGTTATATTTGTTTTTATTCAGCCTTGAGAAGGGGCTTTAAGTACCGTATTGTAATAATGGTGACTCATGCTTCATATTTGTATCTGATAAGGGGACGTAATTCTATGATTATTGTTTTTGTACCTGGAAAACTAGGACATACCTGACATTAACTGGTATTAGTGAATGGCCCACTTCAATAACATGGTAGGCCACAAACCATTATACATTTACACCCATTCCAATCTGTGTCGAACCCAAGCAAGATAATACAGTTATAAAATATCTCAAATTCTTAAAAGTTGGGCATTAAAGGGTAAAATATTCAAACGGGTGTATATATATTTTGGGTCGTGACTGTACGGTGGCGCTAATAAGTCATGTCTCAGCTCCCATTACATTTGCCTCGCTCTGTGCTGTATTAATGTCTGTCAGATGTTGAATAGGGTGAATAAGTGTAGGATCATGTTTGTATATCTCACTCGAAACGAATAAATCAAGGTTTAGATATTACTGATACCAATTATTGATCAAAACATACTTGGTTGCCGAGACATGACTTATTAGCCCGGCTGTACAGCTGCCTACACGTCCAGCTGATCCATAGGTACTTTGCCGTTCGCTTTATGTCTGTGTAACAATAGAAAGCCAAAGACAAATATGCTTCCCAATGAAATATATAAACTATTGTCTTCCTGGTGTAGAGTAAACTAGCCAATTCTTCCGCACTCTACCAATTAGTACGTTAAATCCAGAAAACCTATCAACCGCACAAAATATCTAGTCAGAATAAATGGATCCAAATGAACAAACAAATCTTGAGATAGGCCGTTTTTCTGGTCCCCCTTCTTGCTCATGTTTAGCCCCATTAGTTTTCAGATTAAAGCTTTAAACAAAAACAAAAAATCCTCCTTCAGGATAAATTTGTACATTTTTCGATAGAAAAATGTCGCGGCCGAAGGCCGCTGTCTCATAAATTACAGGCTCGCATTCGCAATCTACACCTAAATGACAAAAAATCTTACCATTGACAAATAAATTGGGCGAAAAGTCTTAATATCGCCAAACTAATGGGTCGAACGTCTTAAAATAAAAATAAAACAATGGGCTAAGCACGAGGGAGAAGGGTGGCCAGCAAAACCGGCCCATCCCCCTTAAGGCATATTTATTATACACTGTACTGTATTGTACAATGTATTATACACTGTACTGTATTGTACAATGTATTATACACTGTACTGTATTGTACAATGTATTATACACTGTACTGTATTGTACAATGTATTATACACTGTACTGTATTGTACAATGTATTATACACTGTACTGTATTGTACAATGTATTATACACTGTACTGTATTGTACAATGTATTATACACTGTACTGTATTGTACAATGTATTATATACTGTACTGTATTGTACAATGTATTATACACTGTACTGTATTGTACAATGTATTATACACTGTACTGTATTGTACAATGTATTATACACTGTACTGTATTGTACAATGTATTATACACTGTACTGTATTGTACAATGTATTATACACTGTACTGTATTGTACAATGTATTATACACTGTACTGTATTGTACAATGTATTATACACTGTACTGTATTGTACAATGTATTATACACTGTACTGTATTGTACAATGTATTATACACTGTACTGTATTGTACAATGTATTATACACTGTACTGTATTGTACAATGTATTATACACTGTACTGTATTGTACAATGGAAGACAAACATTTACTGAGGTAACTTCGGACATTTCTGGGTATAATGTAATGACCAAGAGTTATGGGAAGGTGGCTCGATACTATATATATAAAACACACACACACACACACACACACACACACACACACACACACACACACACACACACACACAGCCCGTAGCCTAGTAGGTAGAGCTCTCGTCTCACACACGAGGGGTCGGGGGTTCAATCCCCGGCCGGGCGGAGACAAATTGGGCTTGTCTCCTTTCATGTGTTAGCCTCAGTTCACCTAGCTGTAAATAGGTACCTGGAATAAGTGGACGACGTTGTGACGTCCCATCTGGGGTTGGCAAAAATTGTACAAGGCGAGATGGGTATCATATGGTTCACCTAAGCTGATGGCTACCTAAGCCTTCGGGCGAGACGGTACCGTCTATAGTGAGAATGGTACCATACAGATCCACCCTAAGCCTTCGTTTCCGATGTCGCCAATTGGCTAAAATACAGACTACACACACATCCACAGCCATTACAACAGTACATAAAACACTTAACATGCATTTCACGCAATACATTCCCAGTTAAGGAGGCGCGATAATAATGAGCTTAGCTCGCATTGCGTGGATTCCCCTTGACGAACAAGTAACTGAGTAACACACACATGCACGCACGCACACAGACACACGCACACACACACATGCACGCACGCACGCACACACACACACGCACACACACGCACACGCACACGCACACACGCACACGCGCACACACACACACATTTCCCCATAATTGTGGCTTATTACATTATTTTTATCCAGAAATGTCCGAAATCTACCTCCCTTTTCAATGACAGCCTATTTTACTGGAAGCAAGTTACGAGTTCAAGTACTTTTCATATTTGACTATACTTCTCACTTCTCAACATATTTTTCCTCTATCCAAATTTCTCTACTCTCCTACTTTACTCCAGCCATCAGTCAGTCAGTCAGTCAGTCAGTCAGTCAGTCACTCAGTATCTATCTACAGTGGAACGCCAATTTATGCCCAAATAGCTATTGTTTGTGTAGAGTTATGACTTGTTCTATATCCCTTAACGCTCTCATTGATGCCTTATATGTATTCTGGTTATCAGTAGATTATTATATTCGGTTAAGGGAGGTCACCGGCTTTTTTTGTCTTTCTCTCCTTTTCTCACTTTCCCTGGCTTGTATCCATTCGGCCCCATCCGTGTATCCCCATCCAGGTGTCGATTTCTTCCTGGCGAGCGATAGCAAGCCAGCATTGTACGGAGAAATCCGGCTTCGACGGAGAATTTTTTCTATCGAAAAAGTACAAATTTAGCTTGCTGTCAAAACAAAAATATATATATATGCTGGTTCGCTACCGCTCGCCAGAAAATATTGACACCTGGATGGGGGTAAACGTCTTAAAACAGTAGGCTGAATGGGGCCGAATGGATACAAGCCAAAGAGAGAGGGAGAGAAAGAGAAAAACAAGCGAGGTGGGCCCCCTTAAGGCAGAAATTGTGTGAGTCCCAGGCTTAATTCGGATCGACTTGACTCCTATTATTCCTAGGAAGCCTTGCAAAGCTCAATAAAGTCGTCTAAAGTCGTCCTCAGTTACTAACCCATCTGTCCCCTACTAACTTCCTAATCCTGCCACGGACATTAGTTCCAGGGCAGTAATTCCCTTTCCAATGTTCCCTTACCCACTCTAAACCACTGTTTGGACACTTGATCCTCAGTGTTTTGGAGGACAAGCAACCTAGAAGGGTCACTAGATCTGTTGTTGCTTGATTTCCTTTGTACTCCTTTGTACAAGGACGTGAAACATATTCAATGTAAGCCAGCGTAATTTTAATAAAGCGTCATGGTGTACTGAAAGGGTTAAAGGGGGGGGGGAGGGGGGGGGGGGGTTAGTGGTTACTTTGTTGTGTCTATTTATTTATTTATTCATATATTTTTTAGTTTCCTCGCTAGATCTCCACCAAGCTTTAAAAGTTCACCCCCTAGACCCCACCTTCAAGATATATTTGTAAATTTTTTACGGTAGAAAAATGTCCCGGCCGGTTTTCTTAAAATTACAGGCTCGCTATCGCTCGCCAGGATAAAAATCGACATCTAAATGGCACGAAAGGTCTTACAAATGACAACGAAATGGGACGAAAAGTGTTAAAATCACCAAACTAATGGGCCGAACGTCTTAAAACTTCAAA
Organism: Paralithodes platypus; assembly: GCA_032716605.1. NCBI lineage: Eukaryota > Metazoa > Arthropoda > Malacostraca > Decapoda > Lithodidae > Paralithodes > Paralithodes platypus. The sequence continues at coordinate 138,680,729 of CM064487.1, forward strand.
ATGAATGGGGCTAAACACGAGGGAGAAAGGGGGCCAGAACAACAACAACAACCTTCCCCCTCAACACAAGTAGCAGTATTTGTGGCAACATTCAACAACAGGCAACTTAGGTTATTATTGTCGCAGGAGTTATGCCGTGTTCGATATCTCCTTATATAAGCTTTAAGGGGAGATTTCCACTTGAGGGATATTTTTCTGGACCCCATTCTCTCCCTCATGGTTAGCCCCATTGATTTTGATATTTTAAGACGTTCGCCCCATAATTAAGAACTTTCGCCTATTTCTGTCAATTTTAAGACCTTTCATGCAATTTAGGTGTCGATTTTTTCCTGGCGAACGATAGCGAGCCTGTAATTTAAGAGGAAGCGGCCTTTCGCCGGGACATTTTTCTACCGAAAAATGTACACATTTATCTTGAAAGGGGACCTAGAGGGTGTAATTTTAAGCTTGATGGAGGAGTAGGAAACAAACTAAAAAACTCCCCTTAACCCCTTCTGTACCGGCGTCGTCTTTTTGTATTTTATTCTAGCTGTATTTAGACGATGTTGTACAGTTTGAGAAGGATCTGTCGTAGCCAAAAGGGTTAATTAAGCTAGGTAGTTCGAAGCCTGTTAATAGCTGCAGGCCCCTTTTAAACTGAACCAAAATCGTCTAATAGTAGCCAGAATATTGTTAAAAGGACGTCGCCGGTACTGAAGGGGTTATGTAGGACTCGAACCACTTGCAGCTTATTATCATATATTCGTTCCAGAAAGCTATAACATATCGGATATTCGTGCATTAGTAGAGATTTGCCGGTACTAACAATGATACGTAACTTCATCTGTTAGTTTTTTAAGGGAGCCCACCTTACTTTTGTTCTCTTTCTCTCCCTCTCTCTTTGGCTCTCTTGGGGGGGGGGGGGGTAAAGCTTCTTGGAGACCGTCTTTGAAGGAAACTAAAGATAATAATAACTAAACACATTTATTAACACATATTAACACATATATTAACACATATATTAACACATATATTAACACATATTAACAACTAAATACAAATCTGACCTTAAAATGTATGGTAAGGCAGGTAGTTGATGTGTGGTGTGGAGGGAAGGATAAATGTATGGTAAGGCAGGTAGTTGATGTGTGGTGTGGAGGGAATGATAAATGTATGGTAAGGCAGGTAGTTGATGTGTGGTATGGAGGGAAGGATAAATGTATGGTAAGGCAGGTAGTTGATGTGTGGTGTGGAGGGGAAGGATAAATGTATGGTAAGGCAGGTAGTTGATGTGTGGTGTGGAGGGGAAGGATAAATGTATGGTAAGGCAGGTAGTTGATGTGTGGTGTGGAGGGGAAGGATAAATGTATGGTAAGGCAGGTAGTTGATGTGTGGTGTGGAGGGAAGGATAAATGTATGGTAAGGCAGGTAGTTGATGTGTGGTGTGGAGGGGAAGGATAAATGTATGGTAAGGCAGGTAGTTGATGTGTGGTGTGGAGGGGAAGGATAAATGTATGGTAAGGCAGGTAGTTGATGTGTGGTGTGGAGGGGAAGGATAAATGTATGGTAAGGCAGGTAGTTGATGTGTGGTGTGGAGGGGAAGGATAAATGTATGGTAAGGCAGGTAGTTGATGTGTGGTGTGGAGGGGAAGGATAAATGTATGGTAAGGCAGGTAGTTGATGTGTGGTGTGGATGGGAAGGATAATGTATGGTAAGGCAGGTAGTTGATGTGTGGTGTGGAGGGGAAGGATAAATGTATGGTAAGGCAGGTAGTTGATGTGTGGTGTGGAGGGGAAGGATAAATGTATGGTAAGGCAGGTAGTTGATGTGTGGTGTGGAGGGGAAGGATAAATCACCATACACTGACAATATTTGAATATACACTTTCTTAATATTATTAAAACAAAATCGTTTTAACTCGATTGGAGAAGACGAACGCTGAAGATACTTTTTTGACATATCAATTATGATATAGGCCTATTAAAATTTAAGTGTAATTATAAAGTGTTATATTGACAGAATTGAAGTTATGGCCATTTTATTGGTTCGTTATAGTGGGTTTATAGAATTGTACCGGTATATATAAAGACTTGTATTACATCTTGACATTTGAAAAGGACTGTTCTTCATCTTCATCGCCTTTTGTTGGCGACACGTATAACCTAATATGCAGTATCTTTACTTTTCAGACCTCATAGCATTGCTATAGATATTATAACTACAGCTATGAACATTTAAAGCTACCAACTTAAGGGTTTCCAACAATTATTGTAAATACTTTGGTTTTGAACTCTTTTTATTTAGTTTGTGTAAGTAGTGTTACCAGTTTGAACATATATTTTGAAGCGAAAGTGAAGTGGTCATCGTGTATTTCCGACTGAGTGAAACTATCTATCCTGTTTCCTTTAAGTATGAGGCCTTAGGTACTTAAAATATATAGAAAATATTTATTCTTCAAATAAATTACCTCTTACTCGTGTAAGTTTAAATTTTGACTCCATCTGAGAAATTACTGAAACAATATTAATAAATAAAGTGTATTTGCTTGTTAAATCAGTGGTTTAAACTCTCCAACTCCATCGGCAGTCACTTGTTTATTCATTCAATTACCAAAACAAAAAAACGTATTGAAGCTTTGAATATATAGAAGAGGATCAAACTACACCTTGGAGTCCAGCAGGCTTTCGTCTCATTACTTGTGACATCAGACCTGCTGGGTGGAGTAGCAAGATGGCGGTCTTCGCTTGCCTTCGATCGTGGTGAAGGCTAGAAGAAGTGCAGCTCTAAAGTTATCAAGTCTCGTGTAATGTGTCCAACCTTTAGCAACACTACTTGCATGTTAGAAAAATAATATGCAGGTTCGCTCATCAAACAGCAACTAAAATATGCTTTGTTTGATGATAATTCTCCAGAAAAAATCTGTATTGGTTGATTCGAGTCTTGGCATTAACACTTTACTGCAAATTGCCATGTAGGTTGGACATTTTATATTCTTATTGGCTGTAATATACTGTAGTATTGAAGTATATTATTGTGCTAAAAAGTGGCGTTAGGCCTAGGTAGTCAGTCAAAATATTGCCAAGGAACCTTTACTTAAGCGAATTTGGTTAATTCCTGGAGAGAGTACATGAGACTTAAAGCAAAACTAAAATCATTATTATTATTGCGTGGTGGACTGGTGACTGGAAGCACACACACCGTCCACCCTACCACTGACACCCCCAACACTACAACCACACCATCATCTACCACTACCACAAACTATACTACCACCACAACCAACAGTAGGAACAAGAAATCCAAAACCACCATCATGCCTCGGGACTTCCCTAAGGCCAGCAAATCCATGCTGGATCTGAGCGGTCGAACTCCCGCCAGCGAATCCCTGGACAAAGATGTCATCCAGCGTACCCGCTCTGTTTGGAATGTTGGGGCTTCAGACAGCAGTAGACCTCGGCCACAATCATACTCCCAATCACCAAGACCGATAGTGGCCGCGCGCTCTGAGAGGCGGCTACGACCCAACTCCTTACCGGTCACTGCAGAGGAGGAGGTGCCCTTACAACCCAAGCGAACCTCAAGTATCCATTGGGCTGAGACCATAGCCGAGCGTCGGCTTCCCTCGGTCTCTAGGATCACTCGTGCTTCGCCCTCATCATCAATTTCGACTCCACTATCCCCTGGCCCTGTGTCTCCATCAGGAGTCGTCACAGGATCGGAGAGTGATGTCTTCACCAGTGATGGACACATAGCGGAGGCACAATCCATGATGTCACTCTCCAGAAACTCCTCCGATGACGACCCCAAAGGAGGGTTAAGGAGAATATCCGGCAGTGCCTTGTAAGTTTTGGTGTGACCCCTGCCATTTCAGTCGTACTTTTTTTCCAAAGATATTTGTATATATAATTTTATCAAAGGATAGATTAACTACCGTTCATTGAGTTTATGTCTGGTGGTGGGTTATTGAGCACGTTGGTCGAGATAAAAGGTAAGTTTGTATTACCTTCCATTACTTCTGCAGCCCATGGACACCTAACAATGCAATGCATATAAAGCAGGTGAGAATGTATTTTTGTATTATAAGGAATGTATTTGTTTGTCTTAAATTACAATATTTTAACAGCTACTTACCATATAAGTGTATCATGGTCATTTTATGGCTATTTATATTATATATATAAATTATATTAGTACTGTATTGTTATATACACTTTATAAGCTATTGTAATAGAAGTCAAAATACTTATGTAATATGTAATGTAGATATGTTCAATCATATATTTCTGTTTACAGTATGTACAGCCACTACAATAATGATCCAGTGGGTACTCTGATACAATCAAATTTGAGACAGTCAGAAATTTAAAAATAATAAATGAATAATAAATTCACTTCAGCAGGGAGCATCCAGTGGGGCTCCCTGCTGAAGTAAGGCAAGTAATATTTATCAACTATTGTCAAGGGACTGCAAAGCCAAACATCGACTGCCGCGGCGGCATGTCACTTACCTCACTTCAGATGAGAATACAAATCGGATTATATTAATTCAGTATGTATGTTTTGGTTATTGGTAGTTTCTCCATTGTCTGACTATTGTGTGTTGTACTGTACAGTATGTGTACAGCCGTAATACATGTATGTTAACCATGTGTTTGTATGTGTTCCCCAGACATGCCCTGAAGAGCCTGAGCCGGAGCACTCCGGCCATGTCCCCCTCGGCCTCCCCCCGCCATAGTGATAGCGAGGGGCAGCCCAGGCTCTCCAAGGGCACCAAGAAGTTCATCAGACACTTCACTGAGGCGCCGCCGGGGGAGGGCGTCCTCAACTGTAAGTATTATGACTATCATTAACTCTATAATAGGCTGCTCAGTTTGGACTCTTCGTTTCGCCCCATTAGTTTGACAATTATATGACGTTTAGGCCCATTTGGCTGGCTAGTTCATTCTGGCGAGCGATAGCGAACCTACTATTTTGGAGAAGCTGGATTTTGGCCGGGACCATTTTTACCAAAAAAAGTGTGCAAACTAAGCTTTGGGGGGGGGGGGGGGTTAGGATTTCTAGGAAGCATTAACCCGTACAGTACCAGGGACGTCCTTTTTATCATATTCTGGCAGCTATTAGATGGTTATATTCAGCTTAGGAAGGACCTCTAGCAATAATAAGGCTTCAATCTATCTCAACCAACCCTTTTATATGCCACAGATCCTTCCTAAGCTGCATAATATCGTCTAAATATAGCTAGAATAAAATAGAACACACGTTGCTGGTACTCAAAGGGTTAAACAAAATCGCTCGAAAATTGCAGGTGTCATCAAGTGTAGTGATTGATACCTTGCCAACTTCCCATATTTTGCTAGCCACTGGAGGTGTGGAACGGAAGAGCATTGTTTTCGTGCCCTTGCATGTGTGTCTGTGTATTCGTAACATATTATTATTATTATTATTTTTTTTTTTTTTTTTTTTTTTTTTTTTTTTAACGGAACCATATTTGTTACCTTCATGAGTTACCGAAATAGATCCTATTAACTTTAGTTCAAGGGGACATGGGTCGCTTTTCTGGTCCCCTTTCTCCCTCGTGTTTAGCCCAATTAGTTTTCAGATGTTACGATGTTTGCCTCATTAGTTAGTCGATTTTAAGACCTTTCGCTCCATTTCTTCGTCAATATTTAGACCTTTCGTGCTATTTAGGTGTCGATTTTTTCCCTGGCGAACGATAGTGAGCCTGTAATGTTGGAAGAACCGGCCTTCGGCCGGTACATTTTTCTACCGAAAAATGTACAAATTAATCTAGAAGGGGGATCTAATGGATGTTGTTTTAAATTTGATGGAGGTCTAGGGAGGAAACTAGAAAAATGATGAATACATGCAAACATGGCCTATAAAGTGAACCATCTCCCCTTACCATTGGATGACGCCTCCGCCCCTCCCACACCCCTCATAATAGGCCCTCCAAACGTGACGATAACACGTTCACAACACGATATTCCGGCAACTACTCCCTGATCAGTCCGTACGAGTTATTTTGGAGACAATTATATGAGCCTAGTGATGGGACTTGGCCTTGACGCCCATATGTATTTATTTCCTCGTATATATCTCTTTTAATCTTTTGTTTAGTTTCCTCCTTAGACCTCCATCAAGCTTAAAAAAATCACCCCCCAAGACCGTCCTTCAAGGTAAATTGTTATATTTTTCGATAGAAAAATGTACCGGCCGAAGGCCGGTTTTTCTTAAATTACAGGCTCGCTATCGCTCGCCAGGAAAAAACCCGACACCTAAATGACACGAAAAGTCTTAATTTTGACAAAGAAATGGGCCGAAAAATCTTAAAATCGCCAAACTATTGGGCAGAACGTCATAACATCTGAAAACTAATGGGGCTAAGCATGAGGAAGAAAGGGGACCAGAGGAACGACCCCTCTCCCCTTAATGCGGCATCATAGCCCAATAAATAAGTAAGTCCTTGGCTGTAACATTTGGCCTAACATAGCAGGACTGGTCGAGTTGGCACCGGTCGAGAACTACTATAGGTGATATGGTTTACTGGTTTAAAGGATCTACTGGTTGAAATGATGTACTGGTCGAAAGGATCTACTGGTTGAAATGGTCTACTGGTTGAAATGATCTACTGGTTGAATTATGTGGCAGCTCAGACTACTGATAAGGAAGTTCTACAGTCACCATACCTGTTGAACTAGGTGGAAGTGATAAATAGAGAACATATCATAAATGAGATGTGTGTGTGTGTGTGAGTGTGAGTGTGTGTGTGTGTTTTTTTGTGTGTGTTTTTTTTTTTTTTTTTTTTTTTTTTTTTTTTTTTTTTTTTTTTTTTTTTTTTTTTAGTGCCGTAATTTTCTAGCAACGGGGTGAGATTGTATTTCTGGTCACGTATAATTTAGACCCGAAGACCCTACTATACTTCCTGCACCAGTGTTGCCTATAACATCTGTTTTGGTTATAGACCTACTGTATATGAGTCCTATAATAGAGAGAGGCTAATGACACCAAGTATAGCGGGAAGGGCTCGATCTCTGTATCTATAGAGTCTCTAGTGATAAGAAATAGATATATCGTTTTGCCTCCCCTGTTCATAGTATGCAAATTCAGCTATATAAATAAATAATATATATATATTTTGGTTTTATTGTTACAAAGGAATATTTTGCAACGGTATACGGAACTAGACTGATGATAGATGAATTTAGGTGACCGAAATATTATATAATATGTTGACCCCATAAGCTGCCAGACCAGTGTTGAGGGAAAAAGCGCTCGTGTGATACCGGCATAAGATTGTGCGTCAAGTTGGTCTCAGTACAGTTCTGTTGACCCAAACTATAATAATATAAATACAATATCGGTATTTCAAATAATATTCGTCTGTGTGTATAGCCTATTATATGTGTGCCTTTCTTCTGTTATAATTGATGTTTTTCCCTATTTAGACCCAAAACCCAGCCACTACCCCTTAAGGGGAGATGTCCACTTGAGGGATTTTTTTCTTGACTCCTTTCTCCCTCATGTTTAGCCCCATTGTTTTTCTAATTTTAAGACGTTTGCCCCATTATTTTGACTATTTTAAGAACTTTCAACCCATTTCTGTCAATTTTAAAACCTTTCGTGCCATTTAGGTGTCTATTTTATCCTGGCGAGCGATAGCGAGCCTGTAATTTAAGAGGAACCGGCTTTCACCCGGGACATTTTTCTACCGAAAAATGTACAAATTTATCTTGAAAGGGGCTCAAGGGGGTGTAATCTTAAGCTTGAAGGATATCTAGAGACCAAACTAAAAACCTCCCCTTAAGCCCTTCATTACCGGAGACATCTTTCTAATATATTCTAGCAATTATTAAACGATTTTATGCAGTTTAGAAAAGGCCTCCAGCAATTAACAGGCTTCGAACTATCTCACTTAACCACTTTTACTACCACAGGTCCTTCTTAAACTGCAACAAATTGGTCTCAATATAGCTAGAATCCAATTAAAAACACGTCGCCGGTACAGAAGGGGTTAAGATCGCCGGCGTGGGTGTACAGTATTTATGTGTGTGGGTATTTATTTGTGTGGGAATTTATGTGTGGGAATTTATGTGTGTGTGGGTATTTATGTGTGTGGGAATTTATGTGTGGGTATTTATGTGTGTGTGGGTATTTATGTGTGTGGGTATTTATGTGTGTGGGTATTTATGTGTGGGTATTTATGTGTGTGGGAATTTATGTGTGGGTATTTATGTGTGTGTGGGTATTTATGTGTGTGGGTATTTATGTGTGTGTGGGTATTTATGTGTGTGTGGGAATTTATGTGTGTGGGTATTTATGTGTGTGGGTATTTATGTGTGTGTGGGTATTTATGTGTGTGGGTATTTATGTGTGTGTGGGTATTTATGTGTGTGTGTGTGTATTTTGCTCATAATAGCTCTGTAATCTGTCCTGTGGGTTTTGTTTGTAAATTTTTCTCTTATAGTATCATATATTTGAAGATGTATGAGAGAATTTGGGCAATCATCTGTTAGTACTCTCTCTCTCTCTCTCTCTCTCTCTCTCTCTCTCTCTCTCTCTCTCTCTCTCTCTCTCTCTCTCTCTCTCTCTCTCTCTCTCTCTCTCTCTCTCTCTCTCTCTCTCTCTCTCCCTCTCTCTCTCTCTCTCTCTCTCTCTCTCTCTCTCTCTCTCTCTCTCTCTCTCTCTCTCTCCAAATGACTTTAAATAGCTTTATCTACAGGTTTCTGATATTCCTGGCGGTATTAGATGGTTATTAATTTCCCCACACGGTTATTTCACCCACAGCCAATTCGCTAACATTGAGAGTTGGTTCCCCCACCACCTAATCTAGACTTGCCTTAAGGGAGCCCACCTCGTTTTTTCTCTCTTTCTCTCCCTCTCTCTTTGGCTTGTATCCATTCGGCCCCATTCAGCCTACCGCTTTAAGACGTTTACCCCCATCCAGGTGTCAATATTTTCCTGGCGAGTGGTAGCGAGCCAGCATATATATATTTTTGTTTTGACATCAAGCTAAATTTGTAAATTTTTCGATAGAAAATTGTCTTCGGCGAAGTCGGTTTTCTCCATACAATGCTGGCTCGCTATCGCTCGCCAGGAAAAAATCGACACCTGGATGAGGATAAACGTCTTAAACAGTTGGCTGAATGGGGCCGAATGGATACAAGCCAGGGAAAGAGAGAAAAGGAGAGACAGACAAAAAAAGCCGGTGAACCCCCTTAACTTAAACTAAGTCAACCTTATCCTACCCTATTGCCTACCTACCCTTAAGGGGAGGTTTTTAGTTTGGTCTCTAGATATCCATCAAGCTTAAGATTACACCCCCTTGAGCCCCTTTCAAGATAAATGTGTACATTTTTCGGTAGAAAAATGTCCCGGCTGAAAGCCGGTTCCTCTTAAATTACATGCTCGCTATCGCTCGCCAGGATAAAATAGACCCCTAAATTGCACGAAAGGTCTTAAAATTGACAGAAATGGGTTGAAAGTTATTAAAATCATCAAAATAATGGGGCGAACGTTTTAAAATTAGAAAAGCAATGGGGCTAAACATGAAGGAGAAAGGAGTCAAGAAAAAACTCCCTCAAGTGGAAATCTCCCCTTAAGGGGGAAGGATTTATTTGTTGATTCAATATTTTATATATACTGTATATATATTATTGTTCTAGTTTCCTCCCTAGACCTCCATCAAACGTTAAAGAATAGCATCAATTAGATCCCCTTCTAGATTAATCTGTACAATTTTCGGTAGAAACATTTTCTTCCAAAATTTCAGGCTCACTATCGTTCGCCAGGAAAAAAATCGACACCTAAATATCACGAAAGGTCTTAATATTGACAACGAAATACATACATACATACAATGGTTTAACGTCATTTGTCCATTACATGCATTGTAACGGCTCAGACGGGGTTGCCTTTCAGTAGTTGGAGTGTACTGTAGTGCAATAAAGTCCCGCCACAGCACTGCCCCACCAAGTCATCATTGTGGCTGATGTTGGTATAGTGCTAACCGTGCCTCAGCAAGACTCAACAGAGTCCCCCTGCAGCACTTGCACCTGCAGTATCTGCAACCACACCAGCCTTAACAGTGTTACATAAAGACAGCACCATAACAAGACTCTACTGTATATTAGGCAATTGGACTATAGAACAATAAAGTCCTGCCCCAACACTGCCTCAACATGCAAACACTGTTGCCGACACAGGTGTGGTGCCAAACGGCGCCCAGGTAAGACGGGGTAATAGGGCGAAAGGTTTTAAAATCGACAAACTAGTGGGCCAAACATAATATAATTTGATAACTAACGGGGCTAAACATGAGAGAGAAGGGGGCTATAAAAACCACCCATCTCCTCTTAACCAAGCTATAGCTTATCTACAGTCTAAACTTACTTGCAGTAACTTAGCTCTAACTTAGCATAGCTTAACTAAAATCATATTTAACCTTAATCAAACGGAATTTAACCTATCCTTAGATTAACCCATTCTGTACCAGCGACGTCTATTATATTTTATGCTTGCTATATTTAGAATATTTTATGCAGCTTAGGAAGGATATGTGGTAGTAAAAAGGGTTAAGCGAGATAGTTCGAAGCCTGTTAATTGCTGGAGGTCTTTTTAAACTGAATAACATCGTCCAATAGTAGCCCGACTAAAGTTAAATTCAACCTCACAGATAACAATACATTTCAAAGTGTAGGCGAACGACTTATTAACGTAAATATATATACTTGGGAACGAAGACGAAACCATGCGAGCACGTGAAACCAATACAATAGATTAAGGAATACGGACCGTTTTTTTTTTTTTTTTTTTTCGGTCTATTAATTCATGTATGCCTTTATTTCTTAGTTTTCTCGCTAGACCTCCATCAAGCCTAGAAAAACAACCTCTAGACCCCCTTTCAAGATAAATTTGTACAATTTTCGGTTGAAAAATATACCGGCCTAAGGCCGGTGCCTCTTAATATTTCAGGCTCGCTATCGCTCGCCAGGAAATAATCGACACCTAAATGGCACGAAAGGTCTTAAAATTGACAACTAAATGGGGCGAAAGGTCTTAAAATCGCCAAACAAATGGGCTGAACGTCTTATAATCTCAAAACAAATGGGGCTCAACACGAGGGAGAAAGGGGACCAAAAAAAAACACTGCCTCCCCTTACTGGGTGAAAGCCAAACACGAAAACAGGAGGTGCCAAAAATGAAACCGCTCTTGAACGAACTAACCTTAACCAAAAATGAAACAGCTCTTGAACGAACTAACCTTCGCCAAAAATCAAACCACTCTTGAACGAACTAACCTTAGCCAAAAATGAAACAGCTCTTGAACGAACTAACCTTAGCCAAAAATGAAACAGCTCTTGAACGAACTAACCTTAGCCAAAAATGAAACAGCTCTTGAACGAACTAACCTTAGCCAAAAATGAAACGCCTCTTGAACGAACTAACCTTAGCCAAAAATGAAACGGCTCTTCAACGAACTAACCTTAGCCAAAAATGAAACAGCTCTTGAACGAACTAACCTTAGCCAAAAATGAAACGCCTCTTGAACGAACTAACCTTAGCCAAAACTGAAACAGCTCTTGAACGAACTAACCTTAGCCAAAAATGAAACGGCTCTTGAACGAACTAACCTTAGCTAAAAATGAAACAGCTCTTGAACGAACTAACCTTAGCCAAAACTGAAACAGCTCTTGAACGAACTAACCTTAGCCAAAAATGAAACGGCTCTTGAACGAACTAACCTTAGCCAAAAATGAAACGCCTCTTGAACGAACTAACCTTAGCCAAAACTGAAACAGCTCTTGAACGAACTAACCTTCGCCAAAAATGAAACGGCTCTTGAACGAACTAACCTTAGCCAAAAATGAAACTGCTCTTGAACGAACTAACCTTAGCCAAAAATGAAACAGCTCTTGAACGAACTAACCTTAGCCAAAAATGAAACAGCTCTTGAACGAACTAACCTTAGTAGCCAAAAATGAAACGCCTCTTGAACGAACTAACTCTAGCCAAAAATGAAACGCCTCTTGAACGAACTAACTCTAGCCAAAAATGAAACGCCTCTTGAACGAACTAAATCTAGCCAAAAATGAAACGCCTCTTGAACGAACTAACTCTAGCCAAAAATGAAACGCCTCTTGAACGAACTAACTCTAGCCAAAAATGAAACAGCTCTTGAACGAACTAACTCTAGCCAAAAATGAAACGCCTCTTGAACGAACTAACTCTAGCCAAAAATGAAACGCCTCTTGAACGAACTAACTCTAGCCCTGCAGACGACAAGGCGACTGTGGTTCCCAGAAAGGTATGTGTGTGTGTGTGCTGGATAACGATTTGGACTATACTCGAAGATTATTATGTTTTTTCCTATGTGAGTAAGTGTGTCCATGACCCTGATATGTAGAATACCAATGAGAGAGAGAGAGAGAGAGAGAGGGAGAGGGAGAGAGAGAGAGAGAGAGAGAGAGATGTAGAATACCGATGAGAGAGAGAGAGAGAGAGAGAGAGAGAGAGAGACTAAATATAGCAAACATTTTGGTTTAATTGTAAAAGATTTGTAGTTGTTAAATCTCTCTCTCTCTGTGTGTGTGTGTGTGTGTGTTGCTAGACATAATAAGGGTGTTGCTGGTGAGTCTGGAAGTATATGAGTAATGCACTGGCTTGGAATGCAGATGAAAGTTTTGCAGTGCTGGGTTTCATTGTCCTAGTTCGTACAATCAATAAATAATACATAATTTTATGTTATGAAATCTATGAAGAGAATACATGGCGTAAGTTTAAGAGGAGATATTTAGTTTGCTCCCTAGACCTCCATCAAGCTTTAAAACAATACCCCAAATACCCCCTTTCAAGATAAATGTGTTCATTTTTCGGTAGAAAAATATCCCGGCCGAAGGCCGATTTGTCTTGAATTACAGGCTCGCTATCGCTCACCAGGAAAACATCAACCCCTAAATGGCACGAAGTCTTAATATTGTCACAAATGGGTCGAATGGTCTTAAAATCGCCAAACTAAAGGGGCTAAACACGAGGGAGATGGGGGATCTAGAAAATATACATAGTTAAAATATACATACAGTTAAAATATACATACAGTTAAAATATACATACAGTTAAAATATACATACAGTTAAAATATACATACAGTTAAAATATACATACAGTTAAAATATACATACAGTTAAAATACATACAGTTAAAATATACATACAGTTAAAATATACATACAGTTAAAATATACATACAGTTAAAATATACATACAGTTAAAATATACATACAGTTAAAATCCCCCCCCCCCCCCCCCCTTTGCCGGTAGTGGCTATGGATGAGGATGTTTCAGCCCGTCTGCTTCCCTTAAGGGGAGGTTTTTAGTTTGGTCTCTGGATATCCATCAAGCTTAACATTACACCCCCTTGAGCCCCTTTCAAGATAAATGTGTACATTTTTCGGTAGAAAAATGTCCCGGCTGAAAGCCGGTTCCTCTTAAATTACAGGCTCGCTATCGCTCGCCAGGATAAAATCGACACCTAGATGGCACGAAAAGTCTTAAAATTGACAGAAATGGGTCGAAGGTTCTTAAAATCGTCAAAATAATGGGGCGAACGTCTTAAAATTAGAAAAGTAATGGGGCTAAACATGAGGGAGAAAGGAGTCAAGAAAAAAATCCCTCAAGTGGACATCTCCCCTTAATATGCTACTAATAAAGGGACTTAGCACAACACATTGGTAGATAGAAATACACAGATGAATTCATAGATTATATACTGTACAGTCGCGCTAATAAGTGATGTGTCGGCACCATGTATGTTTTGATCAATAAATGGTATCAGCAATATTTAAACTTCATTTCTTCATAGCGAGTGAAATATACAAACATGTTCCTACACTAATCCACCCTATTCAACATCTGACAGACATTAATACAGTACAGAGCGAGCCAAACGTAATGACAGCTGGGACATGACTTATTAGCGCGACCGTACATATAGGCATTTGAATATCTACATTATATCTACATTGTATGCATATATACTGTACATAAAGATAAGGAAATTGATATATAGTTACATAGATGAATAGAATATGCAAACAAAACGAAGATAGATAGATAGATAGATAGATATGCAGGGTACGTGCAGAATTGGATTAACCATTTACGAATGCTAGATAGATAGATATGCAGGGTACGTGCAGAATTGGATTAACCATTTACGAATGCTAGATAGATAGATATGCAGGGTACGTGCAGAATTGGATTAACCATTTACGAATGCTAGATAGATAGATATGCAGGGTACGTGCAGAATTGGATTAACCATTTACGAATGCTAGAGAGATAGATAGATAGATATGCAGGGTACGTGCAGAATTGGATTAACCATTTACGAATGCTAGAGAGATAGATAGATAGATATGCAGGGTACGTGCAGAATTGGATTAACCATTTACGAATGCTAGATAGATAGATAGATAGATATGCAGGGTACGTGCAGAATTGGATTAACCATTTACGAATGCTAGATAGATAGATAGATAGATATGCAGGGTACGTGCAGAATTGGATTAACCATTTGACTGAGGAGGTACGGTCGTGCTAATAAGTCATGTCCCAGCTGTCATTACGTTTGGCTTGCTCTGTGGTGTATTAATGTCTGTCAGATGTTGAATAAGGTGGGTAAGCGTAAGAACATGGTTGTATATCTCAATCAAAAAGAATACACCATGTGTAAATATTGCTGATGCCACTTATTGATCAAAACATAATTAGTGCCGGGCCATGACTTATTAGCGCAACTGTACCTACGCTGGGTAACTTTATTGTGCGCCAGCCTGCATATAGTTCGATAGCCAGGTGTATATATTGAAGAGAGTGGCTATCCATGCGAATAAGACCACCACGTGATGGAGGTCACTAGGGAAACTACCACAACATATAGATTGGTAGACCGGCTGTGTGGTAGAGAGAGAGAGAGAAGGGAGGTGGGAGGTGGGGGGTTACAGGGTAAACTTGACTAATGGGCCTTTATGCATTGCAACCCTCCTCCTCCTCCCCCCCCCCCCCTCCTCCCCCACCTCCTCCTCACTCACTCTATACACATGCACACACACACACACACACACACTCTCTCTCTCTCTCTCTCTCTCTCTCTCTCTCTCTCTCTCTCTCTCTCTCTCTCTCTCTCTCTCACACACGATTTACACCAAAGTTTTATAATACACAAAACCTGTGGATTTGGACACATTTTAAAGACCCATAAAACACTTTAGTCTTGTCTATTGTTAAGTGTATAGGTGAAGGTGGTATCACATGAGAGTTTTTATTGACAAATTTTGATGGTCACTATTAATGTATTCACCCACAATACTAGGATCGTTTGCACTGGTAATTGTGTTTAGTGTAGTAATGTGTTTTAGAGTGTTATCGTACTATTGATTAAATGCCGTACTATTGTTTATATGATTATTACTATTGATTAAATGCCGTACTATTGTTTATATGATTATTACTTTGATTAAATGCCGTACTATTGTTTATATGATTATTACTTTGATTAAATGCCGTACTATTGTTTATATGATTATTACTTTGATTAAATGCCGTACTATTGTTTATATGATTATTACTTTGATTAAATGCCGTACTATTGATTAAATTATTATTACTTTTTCGGGAATGCATTGCTATTCCATAAGTATATTACTATTATTATTTCCTAAGAGTAATGCAATTTTATAAAGTACTTGCTGTACAGTTAGTAGCAGAAGTAGTGTTTGGTGTGAGTCACTACCCATTGTGTGACATTGGCCTTGAACAATGACGTACATTGTGTGTGGGGGGGGGGCTGTGTGTGTGTGTGGCTGTGTGTGTGTGTGGCTGTGTGTGTGTGTGTGTGTGTGGCTGTGGCTGTGTGTGTGTGTGTGTGGGGGGGGGGGCTGTGTGTGTGTGTGGCTGTGTGTGTGTGTGGGTGTGGCTGTGGGTGGGTGTGTGTGTGTGTGTGTGTGTGGACAAGCATTGGTGGGTTAATATGTACACCTTTCATATGTGTAGGTTTGTTTATGTGTAAAAGTAGATCGAGTTAACAGTTTAAGAGTATAAAAGTGTATAAGTGTATTTAAGTGTATAAGTGTTTAAAATACACTACTGACAATGTAGTGTTTTTGGTTAGGTTAGGTTAAGTAGGATAGGATAGGTTAGGTTCGGTAGCTTACATTAGGTTAGGTTATGTAGGTTAAATTAGGTTAGCTTTGATCTGGCTAATTTATTTAAGGGGGGTCACCGGCTTATTTAAGGGGGGTCACCGGCTTATTTAAGGGGGTCACCGGCTTATTTAAGGGGGGTCACCGGCTTATTTAAGGGGGGTCACCGGCTTATTTAAGGGGGGTCACCGGCTTTTTTTAAGATGTTAAATATTACTGTGTATCATGTAATCTGTAGTAAGTAGCAAGAAACATTAGTCTCGGTTAGCAGCGGATCGGTTAGCAGCGGATCTTACGATTCTCAAGACATCTGGTACGGTACAATAATGATGTGGTAAGGATCGACTTCCACGGAAAGTAATTGGAAATATGGTTTAATTAAGGAACACCCCGTTCTTAACATTAATCATCCATTACAAACCCCAATGTACTTGAATAAACTAATGAAAGCATATGGTCCTCCCGGGATTCGAACTCGGGACAACACACCCAGAACATAAGCATCTAAACCATTACACCACCAACACAGTGTTCATAAGCCTCTATTAGTGCCTTGGACTTACAACATGGTTACAAGTTGTCAAACGAAAGCCAAGTCCATTATTTATAGTCTTATTGTATTGTTTTGTATTGTATTGTATTTGTATTGTATTGTATTGTATAGTATATGTATTGTATTGTATTGTATTGTATATGTATTGTATTGTATATGTATTGTATATGTATTGTATTGTATTGTATTGAATTGTATATGTATAGATACAATTATGGCTTATAGTTCAAATTATATCTTTGGAAGTGATAAAATGACCAAAACAATGCTATTTCATGTTAACTGTAATCCTTGTCATATTTCATGTTAACTGTAATCCTTGTCATATTTCATGTTAACTGTAATCCTTGTCATATTTCATGTTAACTGTCTTGTATTCCTTCTCATATTTCATGTTAACTGTCTTGTATTCCTTCTCATATTTCATGTTAACTGTCTTGTATTCCTTCTCATATTTCATGTTAACTGTCTTGTATTCCTTCTCATATCTCATGTTAACTGTCTTGTAGTCCTTCTCATATTTCATGTTAACTGTCTTGTATTCCTTCTCAATTTCATGTTAACTGTCTTGTATTCCTTCTCATATTTCATGTTAACTGTCTTGTATTCCTTCTCATATTTCATGTTAACTGTCTTGTATTCCATCTCATATTTCATGTTAACTGTCTTGTATTCCTTCTCATATTTCATGTTAACTGTCTTGTATTCCTTCTCATATTTCATGTTAACTGTCTTGTATTCCTTCTCATATTCATGTTAACTGTCTTGTATTCCTTGTCATATTTCATGTTAACTGTAATCCTTGCCATATTTCATGTTAACTGTAATCCTTGTCATATTTCATGTTAACTGTCTTGTATTCCTTCTCATATTTCATGTTACCTGTCTTGTATTCCTTCTCATATTTCATGTTAACTGTCTTGTATTCCTTCTCATATTTCATGTTAACTGTCTTGTATTCCTTCTCATATTTCATGTTAACTGTCTTGTATTCCTTCTCATATTTCATGTTAACTGTCTTGTATTCCTTCTCATATTTCATGTTAACTGTCTTGTATTCCTTCTCATATTTCATGTTAACTGTCTTGTATTCCTTCTATATTTCATGTTAACTGTCTTGTATTCCTTCTCATATTCATGTTAACTGTCTTGTATTCCTTCTCATATTTCAATGTTAACTGTTCTTGTATTCCTTCCTCATATTTCATGTTACAACCATGATCTTGTTATTCCTTTCTCATATTGCATGTTAACTGTCTTGTATTCCTTCTCAGATTCCAATGTTACACTGTCTTGTATTCCTTATCATATTTCATGTTTAACTGCCATTGTATTCCTTCTCCATTTTTCATGTTACCTGTCTTGTATTCCTTCCTCATATTTCATGTTAACTGGAATCCTTGTCATATTTCATGTTAACGGTACATGATTCCTTCCATATTTGCCTGTAAACTTTTTGTAGTCCTTCTCTATTCAATTTAACTGTCTTGTATTCCTTCTCATATTTCAGTGTTAACGTGTCTTGTATTCCTTCTCATATTTCATGTTAACTGTCTTGTATTCCTTCTCATATTTCATGTTTAACTGTCCTTGTATTCCTTCTCATATTTCATTTTAACTGTCTGTGTATTCCTTCTCATATTTTCATGTTAACTGTCTTGTATTCCTTCTCATATTTTCATGTTAACTGTCTTGTAGTCCTTCCAATTTCCATGTTAACGTGCCATGTATTCTTCCTCATCGTTCCTGTTAAGTGTCTTGTATTCCTTCTCATATTTCCTGTTAAGTGTCTTGTATTCCTTCTCATATTTCCTGTTAAGTGTCTTGTATTCCTTCTCATATTTCCTGTTTGAACTGTTTTGTATTCCTTCTCATATTTTCATGTTAAACTGTCTTGTATTCCTTCTCATATTTTTCATGTTAACTGTCTTGTATTCCCTTCCTCATATTTCATGTTAACTGTACTTGTATTCCTTCCTCATTTTCAATGTTAACTGGCGTGTCTTCCTTCTCATATTTCTTGTAAACTGTCTTTTTAGTCCTTCTCATATTTCATGTTAACTGTCCTTGTAGTTCCTTCTCATATTTCAATGTTAACTGTCTTTGTATTCCGTCTCATATTTCAATGTTAACTGTCAGGTATTCCTTCTCATAATTTTCATGTTACCTGTCGTGTAATCCCCTTCTCAATATTTCATGTTAACTGTCTTGTATTCCTTCTCATATTTCATGTTAACTGTCTTGTATTCCTTCTCATATTCATGTTAACTGTCTTGTATTCCTTCTCATATTTCATGTTAACTGTCTTGTATTCCTTCTCATATTTCATGTTAACTGTCTTGTATTCCTTCTCTCATGTAATATTCACATGTTAACTGTCTCATGTATTCCTTCTCATATTTCATGTTACTGCTTGTATTCCTTCATGTTAATTGTCTTGTATTCCTTCATGTTCATTGTCTTGTATTCCTTCATGTTCATTGTCTTGTATTCCTTCATGTTAATTGTCTTGTATTCCTTCT
>CM064487.1:138700081-138817933 GCA_032716605.1 Paralithodes platypus
AAGTGAGTTAAGTGTTTCTAAAGTGAGTGAAGTATTTTAAAGTGAGTGGAAGTGATCTGAAAGAAACTGACCTGTTTACCATGCCCTCGCACATTGTACGCACTGCGCCAGTAGGTTTGGTGAGTCCCATGTTTGTTACTTGTCGATCTTCAAGTCTGGCCGTCCTCTCTCTGCCAGCAACAAGATAATTTGACAGTGAAAATTAGATGAAGCCTACAACAAGATCAACGTCCTCACCATGAAGCTGGAATCACTCCAAGAGTTTGTAACACTCAACGTTGGAGTACCACAAATTTCAATTGTCACCGCAACTCCAGCAGCCACCAACGCCCCAACGTCAACTGCCAACAATTCAACGCCTGCAGTAGCCATTTCATCTGATGGTTCCGATACTCAAGAAACAAATAGTAACTATCTTCCCCCTCAAGACAACTTCCTTGTTTGAGGAACAACGTTTGCCCCAAGACCAGGAAACCCATACCGATTACCGAGTGTCAAAACCGCTTCCAGATACTCGCACACTCAGATGACGAAGCGGAAATAGA
This sequence comes from Paralithodes platypus, assembly GCA_032716605.1. Classification (NCBI taxonomy): domain Eukaryota; kingdom Metazoa; phylum Arthropoda; class Malacostraca; order Decapoda; family Lithodidae; genus Paralithodes; species Paralithodes platypus. The sequence goes on from CM064487.1 coordinate 138,700,627, forward strand.
AGAAAGTCCGGCTCGTGGGAGACTCGATGATACTGGTCAGCTCACAGAGTTTTGCGCCAGAGCACCTAAGACCAGGAAGCGTTTTTGTATCCCTGGTGGTGGTGTGGACGACGTAAGTTCTGCAGTTGACGAAGTATCTACGCTGGCCCCTGCTAATACAATGTACGTCATTCACGTTGGATCCAACGATGTACAGCGAACCCCGGTCGGAAGATTTGCTTTTAAAGTACCAGCACCTGATCAAGTCGTTTAAGGAGAAGTCCTCAAGGAATCATACGTCTCAGGAATCGACCCCCGGCTTGGTGTAGAGAGCCGATTTTACAACATAGACCCCAGCACAAATCGTTGTCTAGCAAACCTCTGCAGGAAGGAAAACGTGGGATTCATCGACACCTGGGACAATTTCTACTACGATGACCTATTTGTTTTCGGAACGATGGAGTTCATCTGAACCAGGTGGGAGCAGCACGTTTTGGGCGTCTTCTCAACGATGGCGGTGAAGGATTTTCGGAGAAGAAATCGACTCCGCACAGGACAACCAGGAAGGAGGACCGAAGACCAGCGAGGGCGGCAACCTGCGAAGGAATTAAATGCTAATCTGTCAAGAACCGCGAATTTGGATAAAGCTCCACCAACACGACCCAAATTCAAAACCGCCAGGGATAACGACCGAGGACCGATGTCAGCCACGAATGTAAATGTAGATCCGATCAGAACCAAAAATTTGATTAAAGAACGTTCTGTGAGTTCTAAAACCGCAACTTTAAAGGTTTTCTATGCAAACGCTCGTAGCATACACAATAAATTTTTAGATTTAGAGGAACTAGTGTTTACTGAAAATTATGATGTGATTGGTATAACAGAATCTTGGCTCAATACAGTAGATAGAGACTTTTTAGCAGAGTATTCACTTCCCGTTTATGTAATGTTTGAGAAAAGCCGAATAAATAAAAATGGAGGTGGCATTTTATTTTATATCAAAGAAAGTCTTAACCCGACCCTCTTGTCAAAACCTCAAATTGTGAACGTCGACACATCTTTTGTGCTAATAAAGAATAATAAAGGTACAAAAATAATACATGCATTAATATACAGACCTCCAGCTCAATCAGTGCAAACTGACCGAGAAATTTATGAACAAATTGCAGATGTAAGTAACTCACAAGATACCGTATTTTTTGGCGACTTTAATTTACCTGTGACCAAGTGGGGCGATACTCTTACTTCACACTCCGGACATGACTTGTATACGAACTTGCAAGAGAGTTCGCTTTTATCAATTTGTTCGAACACCGACCCGTGGTAATAACGTTCTTGACATTGTACTTGCAACAAAAGAAGAATTAATGGAGAATTTGAATGTTGGTGATGAATTCCGTAACAGCGACCATCGTACGATAACTTTCACTTTAAACTTTACTAGTAACGAACCAAATAGTAGCATCGAAAAAGTCCCTAATTTCAAGAAAGCAAACTTTCATAAACTTAGAGCTATGTTTAAAGAAACTGACTGGAGCTTTTTAATTAACATAACGACATAAATACATCTTGGAAGTTATTCGAAACCACTTACCTAAAAGCAGTGCAAGACTGCATACCATCGAAAATACGGCGTCCAGGCCATAATAATAAGCCCAAATGGTGGAATAAAGATATTTCAAACTGCCTGCTTGCTAAAAAATTTGCTAATGATAGATTAAAATCCTCACAAAATGACGAAGAACGGGTGAAATTTGTAGAGCTACGACGCAAAGCCAAAAAGTTAATTAAATCAAAGTAAAAAGACCCTAGAGTTACATATTGCGAATCAAAGTAAAACAAACCCGAAAGAATTCTATAGTTATATCAGAAAGAAAAAAGTAGTTACTTCAACTGTTGGACCTTTAGTCGATGAAAATGGAGAATACACCAAAGACGAAGTACAAATGAGTAATGCCCTCAATACCTTCTTTGCATCAGTTTTTACAACAGAAGACCTCCGTGAGTATCCCTACACCATCGCCGATTCAGATTGATAATTCAGATGTTCTAAGCAATATCACCGTTACAGAGAGAGAAGTATTGAATTGTTTAGATAAACTCAAGGTAAATAAAACGCCTGGACCTGATACAATCTCGCCTAGAGTTCTAAAGGAAGCCTAAGGATGAGCTCTCCAAACCACTGACATTACTATTCAATAAATCCTTGCAGTCTGGAACTATGCCTGATCAGTGGAAGATAGCCAACGTAACACCGATATTAAAAAAAGGCAGCAAATCCCTACCCAGTAACTATCGTCCAATTAGCTTAACCTCAGTTGTTTGTAAAATGCTAAGAAACGGTCATAAGAGACAGACTCGTAAATCACTTAGAGGAAAATAACATACTTAAAGATACTCAACACGGCTTTCGTAAAAAACGTTCCTGTTTAACAAACCTCTTAGACTTCTTTCCACGATATCCTCAACCTCTACGATGAGAGTAAAGCTGTAGATATTATATACCTTGATTTTCAAAAGGCCTTTGACAAAGTTCCCCACAAACGTTTACTTGCTAAAACTAAAAGCGCATGGAATACAAGACGGTGTGTTGAAATGGATAGAAAAATTGGCTCAGCGACAGAAAGCAAAGAGTAGTCATAAACGGTAAGGCATCTAAATGGACCAATGTAAGTAGCGGGGTACCCCAGGGATGGGTACTAGGACCAATTCTCTTTCTAATTTACATCAACGACATAGATGAGGGTCCTCCCCTGTACAATCTCAAAATTTTGCTGACGATACAAAAATTGCAAATAGCGTACTCTCAAAAGATCAAGTTGACGATATGCAACACAATCTAGATAAATTTGTCACATTGGGCCCAAATTTGGCAAATGAGTTTCAATGCGGATAAATGTAAAGTACTACATATCGGATACCTAAATGAGAAAGCAAACTATTCGATGAATGGCACTCAGCTTAAGAATGTAAACAGAGAAACCGATCTGGGAGTAACAGTATCGAGTAACCTAAAACCGAGTCAACAATGTTCAGAAGTTGTTAAGAAGGCAAACAAAATAATTGGCTTTATAGGCAGATCATTTGAGCATAAATCCAAAGACGTAATCCTAACCCTTTACAATTCCTTAGTCCGCCCTCTTCCGGAATACTGCGTTCAATGCTGGTGCCCTTATTACCAAAAAGACATAAACAAGCTAGAACGAGTTCAACGTAGAGTTACCAAAATGATACCTAGCCTAAAGAACAAACCATAACGAAGAGCGTCTTAGAGAATTAAATCTATTTCCTTTAACCCAGCGCAGATTAAGAGGTGACTTAATTCAAGTGTTCAAAATCATCAAAGGCATCGACAATATGACTGTAGTAAGTACTTCACTATCGACCAATCTAATTACACGCGGGGAAACGGTTGCAAAATTATTGGTAAATCTTTTAACTCACACGAATCTAAGAATTTCTTCTTCAATCGAGTTGTCAACTTGTGGAATGGGCTTCCCCGAGACGTTATAGACTGCAGCACCGTTGATTCATTTAAATTCCGCCTAGACAAATATCTCGCATCAAACCCGCGACTGACTGCCTGCGTTTGTAAATGAATAACTTTATTTTATCCTCCCCTCAGTTACTAACCCATATGTCCCCTACTAACTTCCTAGTCCTGCCACGTTAGTGGCAGGGCAGTAGTTCCCTTTCCAATGTTCCCTTACCCACTCTAAACCACTGTTTGGACACTTGATCTTCAGTGTTTTGGAGGACAAGCAGCCTAGAAGGGTCACTAGATCTGTTGTTGCTTGATTTCCTTTGTACTCCTTTGTACATATGTCCATCCTCATATAAATACACACAAACATACATACCTATTGGCATACATAGGCAAAACATCTCCTTCCACCAAGCTTAAAAAAAAAAAACGCGATGAAGCGATAAATTGGAGATCGGTCGTTTTTGTAGACCACCTTCTCCCTCGTGTTCATTGTTCAGCCATATAAGTGTTCAGCTTTTTAGAAGTTTTCCCCGTTAGATTGTCGATTTTAAGAGCTTTGGCCCCATTTCTTTGTCAATATTAAGACCTTTCGTGATATTTAGGTCTCAAATTTCTTCCTGGCGAACGATAGTGAGCCTGTAATTTTGGAAGAACGGCCGGGACATTTTTCTACTGAAAAATTTACAAATTAGTCTAGAAGGGGGATCTAATGGATGTTTTTCAAGTTTGATGGAGGTCTAGGGAGGAAACTTTAAAAAAAAACATGATTAAAAGATATATAAATGAGGAAATAAATACGCCCATCTCCCCTTAAATAAATACGCCCATCTCCCCTTAAATAAATACGCCCATCTCCCCTTAAATAAATACGCCCATCTCCCCTTAAATAAATACGCCCATCTCCCCTTAAATTGGGATCTATAAGTGTATAATTTGCAGGGTGGTGGTGTTGTGCGAGGGTGATGGGGCTATCAATTCTTGTCCATATTTGATGAGACTTAACGAGGTGCCTCTTGTGTTGTGTTGTGTGTGTTAGAGAGAGAGTGTGAGAGTTAGAGTGAGGGGGAGAGAGATAGTGAGAGTGAGGGATATATATATATAGAGAGAGTTATTGAAAGATATATAGATAGATAAATAGATACGGTATATTGATAGCGATACATTCAGACCTATTAACTACCAGAGGAACATAATAGAGATACATTTATTAGGGTAGGTGGGCGGATATGGGTTAGTTATTATGGTAGGTGGGCGGATATGGGTTAGTTATTAGGGTAGGTGGGCGGATGTGGGTTAGTTATTATTATTTCAGTCCCCTACGTCATCACAGTTTGGTGTTCCTCAGCCTATACCACGTCACGCATTTAAGGCGGGATGGGCGTGTATATTTGCTCATATATATACTGTATATATCTCTTTTTATTATTATTCTAGTTTTCTCCCTAGACCTCCATCAAGCTTAAGAAAACACCCCATGACCCTCCCTCAAGAATGTAGATTATAGCATTAGAATACTCTGGTCAACCCTTTTCAGCTTGAGAAGGACATCTACCTGGATATTTGAGGAGGTACAGGGTGACCCCAAAAAAACTCCCACATTTCAAAGGTAAATGAAACAAAAATGGTTAAAGATAATCAAAATATTATTTGCACACATGAAACTTCATTCAATACAGTTTTTATTCATAATGTTTTAAAGATGACATCCTCCAAATGGTGGCCGTCATTGTCTATACACGCTTGGAGGCAATTTCTGAAGGTTGCCATGGCTCGACGGGTCATGTCGGGTGGAACAGCGGCTATCTCCTGGTGAATAGCAGCCTTAAGGGCTTCAAGAGTTTGGGGTCGATGAGTATGCACTCGTGATGAAGGGAAACATTTCCTTAAGCACTTGCAATGATCGTCGAGCTGTGTGTGCCGTAGCTCCATCTTGCTGAAGCCGCAAATCGATCATTGAAAGTGTTTAGGGAAATGTTTCCGGATCGGGTGATCTCGTTGCGTGGCGATGTTGGGTGGCCGGGTCGTTCCCCTGACCTCGCCCCTTGTGATTGTTTGTCAGTGGGGCTACCTTAAATCACGAGTGCATACTCATCGACCCCAAACTCTTGAAGCCCTTAAGGTTGCTATTCAGCAGGAGATAGCTGCTGTTCCACCCCATATGACCCATCGAGCCATGGCAGCCTTCAGAAATCGCCTCCAAGCGTGTATAGACAATGACGGCCACCATTTGGAGGATGTCATCTTTAAAACATTATGAATACAAACTGTATTGAATGAAATTTCATGTGTGCAAATAATATTTTGATTATCTTTAACCATTTTTGTTTCATTTACCTTTGAAATGTGGGAGTTTTTTTTTGGTTACCCTGTATAAGGTCGATTAGGCTTCGCATACGCATTTTGTTAGCATATGTACGGCACAATTGTCAAAAATGCCAAACTTGTAAGCCCTGCCCTAGGTGCAAATGTGCTTAGAATTAAGAAATATGTTTGCTACTGAACTACGCTCAGCCTGAGCAATCCTAGGGTGTATGCAACTCAATTTCGTCGGTCGCCATTTGACCGCTCAAAAAGTCCACAGGTCAACCTGTCGAAATATCGCATTTTCGAAGGGTCTCTTAAAATTACTTTGGCCGTTAATTTTTACTTGGGGAATAGTGCCGAGTAGAGAAGTGCAAAAAAGAACGAAAATATACATTAGGTATACCGAGAAACAAGCATTATCCGAGTGAGGGTAAACGTCAGTTTTGCGCAGCGCCTCCGAATGAATGGCTTCTGCTGCGGTTTTCTGCCTGCTTTCGTGTAGAAGATGAATTTGTACATTTTTGGATATAAATATTCGGCCGACTCCTCATAAATTCAAGGCTCGCTATCGCTCGCCAGGAAAAAATCGGCATCTAAATGACACGAATAGTCTTATTATTGACAAAGAAATGGGGCGAAAGGTCTTAAAATCGTCAAACTAATGGGTCGAGCGTCTTAAAATCTGAAAACTACTGGGGATAAACATGAGGAAGAAGGGTGTCCAGAAAAACGACCCATCCTCCCTCAACACACGTCATTGTTAACCTATTTCTACCCATCCCCCTTAACACACGTCATTGTTAACCTATTTCTACCCATCCCCCTTAACACACGTCATTGTTAACCTATTTCTACCCATCCCCCTCAACACTCATTGTTAACCTATTTCTACCCATCCCCCTCAATACACGTCATTGTTAACCTATTTCTACCCATCCCCCTCAACACACGCCATTAACCTATTTCTACCCATCCCCCTTAACACACGTCATTGTTAACCTATTTCTACCCATCCCCCTTAACACACGTCATTGTTAACCTATTTCTACCCATCCCCCTTAACACACGTCATTGTTAACCTATTTCTACCCATCCCCTTAACACACATCATTGTTAACCTATTTCTACCCATCCCCCTTAACACACGTCATTGTTAACCTATTTCTACCCATCCCCCTTTAACACACGTCATTGTTAACCTATTTCTACCCATCCCCCCTTAACACACGTCATTGTTACTCTATTTCTACCCATCCCCCTTAACACACGTCATTGTTAACCTATTTCTACCCATCCCCCTCAACACACGTCATTGTTAACCTATTTCTACCCATCCCCCCTTAACACACGTCATTGTTAACCTATTTCTACCCATCCCCCTTAACACACATCATTGTTAACCTATTTCTACCCATCCCCCTCAACACACATCATTGTTAACCTATTTCTACCCATCCCCCTCAACACACGTCATTGTTAACCTATTTCTACCCATCCCCCCTTAACACACGTCATTGTTAACCTATTTCTACCCATCCCCCTCAACACACGTCATTGTTAACCTATTTCTACCCATCCCCCCTTAACACACGTCATTGTTAACCTATTTCTACCCCTATCACATTATTTCGGTCACTGGACAACTTGAACCACCATAAACCATTGAAATAGGAACGGTAAAACTCTTCGATGGTATCCTTCAACATTACTCCTGCTATTATTAGACGACTTAAATCAGCCTGTAACGACTTCCATTACCTCTTCAATTACAACTTCAATTTAACGACTTCCATTACCTCTTCAATGACAACTTCAATTTAACGACTTCAATTACCTCGAGAAATCAAAGGGGTGGACAAATTATATTTCACCCTCTAACCCCTACAGATCATACCTATGCTGATAAAATCGTCTAGTGATAGCCAGAATAAAAGCAAGAAAGGTCTCGTCCTACTGAAGCCGTTAACCCCTTCTATACCGGTGACGTCTTTTTAATTATATTCTAGCTATATTTAGAAGATTTTATTCGGCTTAAACAGATCCTCAAGCAAGTGACAGGCATCTAACAATCTCATTTAACCCTTTTTACTACAACAAATTCTCCTTAACCCTCTTTGACATATGACGCGATTTTGAGCCGATTAGAGATACTTTAAAGCCTTTGTTACCATCAGGGGTATTTAGAAACCTTTAGTTTAGTTACTTCAACCTCTGCAGTTGTCTTTGAGTTAGCTGTGGGCAGAAAACTAATTTGGGAGAGGTAATTATAAGAGTGAGAGAACTCTATTTCTTATTGCTAATCTGGCCACCTCTGCGTCATATGAGTCTGAAGGGGTTAAACTGCACACAATCGTCTAAATATAGCTAGAATAAAATGTAAAAGACGTCGCCGGTACAGAAGGGGTTAATCGATGCCAACTCAACCAATATGGTTTGCTCAGGTTTAGGTTTAGGGGATATTTCCACTTGAGGATTTTTTGTCTTTACCCCTTTCTCCTTCATGTTTAGCCCCATTGCTTTTGAGATTTTAAGACGTTCGCCCCATTAGTTTGGCGATGTTAACAACTTTCACCCCATTTATGTCACTTTTAAGACCATTCGTGCCATTTAGATGTCGATTTTTTCCTGGCGAGCGATAGCGAGCCTGTAATTTAAGAGGAACCGGCCTTTGGCCGGGAAATTTGTCTACCGAAAAATGTACAAATTTATCTTGAAAGGGGGTCAAGGGGGTGTAATTTCAAGCTTGATGGAAGTCTAGGAAACACACTGAAAACCTCCCCTTAAGTTCGGCTAAGATTTTACGAAGGCACTGGTTAATTGGCCCTGGTTGAAATATACGGTTTGAATTTGTCTACTAGTTGAGTTTACCGGGACCCCATTACGTCATATGCTAGTGGTATCTCTAGACCCCGAATACTTAAAAATGTCACAAGTTACAGTGACGTGAGAGCCTTAAGGGGAGATTTTTTAGTTTGCTTTCTAAACCCCCCCCCCCATCAAGCTTTTAAATAATAGCCTACTTACAGGAGCCATCTCCGATATAAATGTGTACATTTTTCGGTAGGGCTCTGATGGTCTTAAGATTGACAGAAATTGGGCGAAATGTCTTAAAATCGTCAAACTAACGGGGCGGAGGTCTTAAAATTTCAAAACTAATCGGGCTAAACATGAGGGAGAAGGAGGTTCGAAAAATAAATCCCTTAAAAAAAAAAAAAAAATCTTCCCTTAACAACCTTATAACTTATTCATAGTCAGAGGAAGTAGTGTGCCGTAAGCTATAATACCCAATGCTGACTTATTTTGAGTATTGCTAGCGCTATAATTACTGTGTCGGTAATTAGGTTACCTACGACGATCAGAGGAAGGTAAGGCGCCGTAAGCGATTTGAGTATCCGGGTCTAGGAATCCACCTCTACCTCAGTTTCACATCGGACTTCATCGAAATTGTCCTGTACCAAGTGATGTCACAAGGTGTCAGACAGTTCTCCAATATCTATATGAGTGACATAATACGCAATTAGATATATTAGTTAAATTAGATATATTAGTTAAATTAGTTATATTAGTTAAATTAGTTATAATATACAATTAGTTATATAGAGGGAGCCCACCTCGGTTTTTTTTTCGTTTTCTCTCCCTCTCTCTTTGGCTTGTATTCATTCGGCCCCATTCAGCCTACTGTTTCAAGACGTTTACCCCCATCCAGGTGTCAATATTTTCCTAGCGAGCGGTAGCGAGCCAGTATAGGCCTATATATTTTTGTTTTGACAGCAAGCTAAACTTGTATATTTTTCGATAGAAAAATGTCTCCAGCGAAGCCGGATTTCTCCATACAATGCTGGCTCGCTATCGCTCGGCAGGAAGAAATCGACACCTGGATGGGGATAAACATCTTAAAACAGTTGGCTGAATGGGACCGAATGGATACAAGCCAGGGAAAAAGAGAAAAGGAGAGAAAGATAAAACAAAAAAACGGTGACCCCCCCTTAAAGCTAGGTAGGTCAAGTTGTGTTGCGTAGGGATGCTCGGTTATCATAAGGTAGGTCAGGTTAAATCCTATTAAGGGGGGAGGGCCCCGTTTTCTGGTCCCCTTTCTCCCTCATATTTAGCCCCATTAGTTTTCAGATGTTAAGATGTTTGCTCCCATTAGTTAGTCGATTTTAAGACCTTTCGCCCCGTTTCTTCGTCGATATTTAGACCTTTCATGCTATTTAGGTGTCAATTTTATCCCTGGCGAACGACAGTGAGCCTGTAATGTTGGAAGAACCGGCCTTTGGCCGGGAAATTTTTCTACCGAAAAATGTACAAATTAATCTAGAAGGGGGATCTAATAGATGTTTTTTTTAAATTTGATGGAGGTTTAGGGAGGAAACTAGAAAAATAATGAATACATGCAAAAATCGCTCAAAAAGTGAACCATCTATGTTACACTATGTTAGAGTAGGTTGGTTAATTTAGGTTAGATAAAAGAAAGTTAGAAGAGTGGGCCTATACATTAGGTTGAGTGATACTGTAACCCGGAACCCAAATACAGGAATGACCTTTGATTGTATCTATATATAACTTAATTAATCCGGTATCAAAGGAGCGCTTTTTCCCTCAACACTTATCTGGCAGCTTATGAGGTAAATATGTATAATAATGTTGTCACTTTAGTTCATTTACCATCAGTCTCATTTCCGATACCAATGCAAAATATTTCAGAAATGTTGCCAGAATGTTTTTGATTATGGAATGTTGACTAAAAAAGCTCTCGTGTGATACCGGCCTAAGAGATAACACCGCTGGTCAACCTGGCTCTCTTTGGTTGGCCGAGATACATGGTGGTGTCCTTTATTTAGTTCCTTATAACAGGTTAAGGGAGCCCACCTCGCTTATTTTCTCTTTCTCTCCCACTCTCTTTGGCTTGCATTCATTCGGTCCCATTCAGCCTACTGTTTTAAGACGTTTACCCCCATCCCAGGTGTCAATATTTTCCTGGCGAGTGGTAGTGGGCCAGCATATATATATTTTTGTTTTGACAGGAAACTAAATTTGTAAATTTTTCGATAGAAAAATTTCTCCGGCGAAGCCGGATTTCTCCATACAATGCTGGCTCGCTATCGCTCGCCAGGAAGAAATCAACACCTGGATGGGGATAAACGTCTTAAAACAGTTGGCTGAATGGGGCAGAATGAATACAAGCCAGGGAAAGAGAGAAAAGGAGAGAAAGATAAAACAAAAAACGGTGACCCCCCCCTTAAGGTGGGATAGGTTGGGTGAGAATAGGGTTGGTTAAAGTTTGTTTAGGTTGCAGTATAATTTTGTTAAGTTACAGCACAGATACGGTAGGTTGTAGTATAGTTGAATTAAGTCAGATTAAACGCTTACTAGATTAGGTTACTTAGATTTGGTCAGGTTGGGTTGGGTCAGATCAGGTCAGGATGGATTGAGTTGGGTTCTCTATTATCGGAACCCGGAACCCAAATACAGCGATGACCTTGAGTGTATCTATAAATATATATATCCCGAGATACCCTCCCCGGCTGACATTTGTTGGGCGAGATGGGTGCTGGTGGTGGTGGTGGGGTGACTACATTATTTACAGGGACCTTCACCACTGCCAGGAGAAGTGCCCAGGTCAGAACACAGGAAGGGAGGGAGGGAAGATAAAGACAGTGTGAGAGGGAGGGAGGGAGGGAAGAGAGAGGGAGGGAGGGAAGATACAGACAGGGAGGGAAGGAGCGAAGATACATACAGGGAGGGAGGGAGGGAGGGAAGATACAGTGAGAGAAACGAATTAAAATACGAGGGATAGAGGGAGGGGAGGGAGGGAACACAATAGGGAGAGAGGGTTGACGAGAGCATAATATATGATGACACACAATTTGATAGACACTTACCCCTGTACATTAATACATTAGACACTTACCCCTGTACATTAATACATTAGACACTTACCCCTGTACATTAATACCACAATTACCCCTGTACATTAATACATTAGACACTTACCCCTGTACATTAATACCACAATTACCCCTGTACATTAATACCACAATTACCCCTGTACATTAATACATTAGACACTTACCCCTGTACATTAATACCACAATTACGTGTTTTTTTAAGGGGGGGGTCACCGTTTTTTGTTTAATCTTTCTCTCCTTTTCTCTCTTTCCCTGGCTTGTATCCATTAGGCCCCATTCAGCCAACTGTTTTAAGACGTTTATCCCCATCCTGGTGTTGATTTCTTCCTGGCGAGCGATAGCGAGCCAGCATTGTATGGAAAAATCCGGCTTCGCCGGAGAAATTTTTCTATCGAAAAAATGTACAAATTTAGCTTGCTGTCAAAACAAAAATATATACTGTATATGCTGGCTCGCTACCGCTCGCCAGGAAAATATTGACACCTGGATGGGGGGTAAGCGTCTTAAAACACTAGGCTAAATGGGGCCGAATGGATACAAGCCAAAGAGAGAGGGAGAGAAAGGAAAAAAAAGCGAGGTGGGCCCCCTTAACCTATGTGCATAAGCAGAAACAAATAGTGATCTCTATGAAACTAGATGATATTAAAGTTTAGCCCTTTATCACAAATTAGCACTGTTGTATAGGGAAGCCCTTAACCCGGCAACGGCGAGATAGCTCTTAAGAAGTTTTACTGGGCGAGGGCGGCAAAGCTCTTAAGAGGGAGGCCTAAAAAAAAAAAATTAAACGGCCCCAGTAGCACTAAACATTTTTTTTTTCTTTTTCTTTTTTTCCCTATACTTCATATCACTCCTCCACATCCCCCCTTTCCCCCCCCCCCTTCAATTATCACCTATTTTCCCTGTTATTCCCTAATTCGTTAGTATATTTTTGTGCTAACATTAGCAAATGTGTGGAGGATGTGCTTATGTGTGCCTAGCGAGTGTGTTACACAACCGAGAGTGTGAATGAGTAGGCTCAGTGTGGCTTGAGGCCTCGTGGAGGGAGGGGTTGCCTCAATTTTCTCCATAATTCATGAATGGGCTGCTCCATGTATATTCGCGATTTTGACCAGAAAAATTATATTTTCACTTGTTTTATTGTTGTTACAGGTTACTATCTTCATAGTGAAGGTAAAATATTTCCTCATGTTTAGCCCCATTAGTTTTCAGATTTTAAGACGCTCGGCCCATTAGTTTGGCGATGTTAAGACCTTTCGCCCCATTTTTTGTCAATATTAAGACTGTTTGTGTCATTTAGGTGTCGATGTTTTCCTGACGAGCGATAGCGAGCCTGTAATTTAAGAGGAACCGGCCTTCGGCTGGGAAATTTTTCTATCGAATAATTTACAAATTTATCTTGAAGGAGGGTCTTAGGCGGATGTTTTTTAAGCTTGATGGAGGTCTACTCTAGGGAGGAAACTAAACATAATAATAATAAGATACATAAATGAGCAAATAAATACGTCCATCCCCCCTTAACCCATTCAGTACCGGTGACATCCTTTGCATTATATTCTGGCAACTATTAGACGCTTTAATTCGGCCTTCGGACCGGACATTTTTCTACCGAAAACAAAATATATGTATTTTGAAAGGGTGTCTAGCAAGGTAGTTAAAAATAAATAAATAAACTAATACACCCACCAAAATAAAGGTGTGGCGGAGTGGTCTTGCCACTGGACTGGTAAACCAATGGACCCGGGTTCGAATCCCAATATGTCATTGGGAAGATATTATTGGGATGAAATATGTGCTGTACCTAGTATCAGTGCATTACCACAGCACACCGAAATGCCAAAAAAATACCCTCATTGTTCCCTGATTAAATAGCATTGTATGAATATTCCCCTATTCAAAAATATGCTACAGGGGGGCAATGCCTAGTGAGTTAATTGCTCAATAGGTGGCGTTCTGAGAGTGTGGGGGATGAGACTGTGAAGCGCAGAGGCGAGGCGGCTTCAGAGATGGAGTTGCTTCGAGCTGTGAAGCTTTGCATGTCTCACTCCCTAGACTGGAGCAAGACCTCACGGGCCTCACCATGTTCAGCGGTAGAGTGTAAAGGCTATCAGCCTATGCCTGAGAGGGAGTAGTTGGATTATAGAAAAAAAGAAAAAAAATGCAGAGCTCAACCAGGCCCAACCTAACCTAGTCTAACATTACTGGTTGACTTAGCCTTAGTCCAAATGTAGGCCTACTACGGTTGATTTAATATCAGATGACGGTAAATTGTCATGTCCTCATCTTGTTTACACCGCTATTATGAAGATTTTGTAGCGAAATATGACGTTAATTGTGAAAACTTGTCAAGGAGATAATCTATATATTCCGGAGAGAGAGAGAGAGAGAGAGAGAGAGAGAGAGAGAGAGAGAACAAGCATATACCAGCCTATACCAGCCTTCAAACACTGTATTAATATCCGATTATTAAATGGATAAGCGAAATATGATGTTAATTATGTAAACTTGTCAAGGAGAATGAGTCCGAGACACAAGAGGTTCATATTTTAATGTTCACTAGGTATGGAGAAATCACCTGTTACAGGATTTAATACGGAGAGGCAGTTGTTTTTTCTAGTTCTCCTCCCTCATGTTTAACCGTAGCCTATTAGTTATGAGATTCCAAGACATTCGCTTCATTAGTTTGGCGATTTGCAGTCCTTTTGCCCCATTTATTGCCAATATTAAGAGCTTTCGTGCCATTTAGGTGTCTTATTTTTTTCCTGGCGAGAGATAGCGAGCCTGTATTTGAAGAGGAATCGGCCTTCGGCCGGGACATTTTTCTTCCGAAAAATTTACAAATTTATATCGAAGAGCAGTCTTGTTTGTGTGTATTTGTTTAAGTTTGATGGAGGTTTAGAGAGCAAACTAAAACCCCTTCCTTAAACCATTGAGCCGAACCAGTAAATTATGCTGCACAATACCGTCTGACCTCCCTTAAGGGGAGGTATTTAGTTTGTTCCCTAGACCTCCATCAAGCTTAATTTTACACCCCCTTGAGTCCCTTTCAAGATAAATTTGTAAATTTTTCGGTAGAAAAATTTCCCGGCCGAAGGCCGGTTCCTCTTAAATTACAGGCTCGCTATCGCTCGCCAGGATAAAATCGACACCTGAATGGCACGAAAGGTCTTAATATGGAGTGAAAGTTCTTAAAATCGCTAAACTAATGGGGCAAACGTTTTATAATATCAACAGCAATGGGGCTAAACATGAGGGAGAAAGGGGTCAAGAAAAAAATCCCTCAAGTGGAGATCTCCCCTTAAGTGACCATCTAATATGATTACCTCTTATAGCTAACCGATAATTCCACTTATCACGAGTTATACTATACCTAGCTAACCCATAATTCCTGTCCTTGTGTTGGTGGTGTGATGGTTTAGGTGCTTATGTTCTGGGTGTGGTGTCCCGAGTTCGAATCCCGGGAGGACCATATGCTTTCATTAGTTTATTCAAGTACATTGGGGTTTGTAATGGATGATTAATGTTAAGAACGGGGCGTTACTTATATAGGCCTATAATATGTTTTGTTTTTATTCATTTCACCCCAACACCAAGCACCTACAATGAAATTAATGAAAGCATATATGTGATCCACCGGGATTCGAACCTGGGTTATCACACACAGATTATTAAACACTCTAAATATTACACCACCAAGACGGTTAAGAGGGGTCACCTGTTTTTGTTTTATCTTTCTCGTTTTTTTTTTATCTTTCTCTTTTTTTTTATCTTTCTCTTTTTTCTTTCTTTCTCTGGCTTGTATCCATTCAGCCCCATTCAGCCAACTGTTTTAAGACGTTCATCCCTATCCAGGTGTCGATTTCTTCCTGGCGAGCGATAGCGAGCCAGCATTGTATGGAGAAATCCGGCTAGAGCACATGGGCTGTATATGTTCACACCTACTCCCTGACTGACCCTTCCCAAATGTTACAAATTTTAGCTTGATTACTCTAGTTTGTGAGTTATAGAGGTTAATGTTCAAGAGTTTTGGCCTACATATTTAGAACAGGGTATAGCACACCATTTTATAGTTTAGTCTTTGTATCTGAATTTTAGATGATTAAAAATAAGTAATTACACTGTTAAGTTTTGTAATGTTAACAATAGCGAATGGGTTAGGAATGAAGGAAAAACCACGAAAATGGTCCTACAGAGCCCCCGAAAACGGATTTTACAAGAGTAAAAATCCCAAAAAAACAGTTATTGCGCGCTCGCGCGCACGCACGTGGACTTTCAGACACAGTTCCCATACAAATCTGAGCCCTCTTGAGTGGCTACACCTGAGGTTACGGTCGGCGCAATTAGGGTGACGCGCCAGGCGCGTCTCTGGGGCTGTGCGTTACATACATCGCCGACGCGTCAGGCGCGTCGCTGGGGCTGTACGGGTTAATGATAATCATGGTAAACAGTGCTTTATATTATGTAGTAATGCTCAAAATATCAAATAAAGTACAGTACGTTATTGTATTTAGATGTTGAAGGAATAACCATATTATATGAGGACAACTCCACAAAGGCTGAATAATAAAAAAAAAAAAAAACGTTTAAATTAACACTCATACACAGCCACAACCAAAAAAACAAAACGACACTCATAAACGGCCACAACCAAAAGAGCTACATTCCTAAATGGCTACAATCTGTTCCTTCTATAGTTTCTCCATGCCCGATATGTTAAATGATCGGTCAGTGTGATCATTTCGACCAAACTCAATTCCACCATTAATATTAGTATTTTTGTGCGTTTATCTTTGATATACACTGGTATTTTATAGTGAAAACCATCGGAAATTATTATTTATTAATTATACAATTATTTTTAGACATGGCTCCCACTAGTGCTGTGGGATACACGAAGGTTAACCACTTCTTAATATTGTGATGATTTGAAAGATTATGAAATTACTAGTGTTGACAGTGTTGTACTATATAGCTAACACAGTGATTCTATTGTTGCAGACTTCTCGTGTGCCCTGGTGTCGGACATCCTGCTGCAGGGGACCCTCTACATCACTCCCAACTTCTTCGCCTTCTACTCTAAGATCTTCGGTCATGTCAGCAGGGTGGGTTTACATAACTAACCATTGCTTGCTTTGCCATGCAATAACATAACATACTGGAGTCACTAGCTAATATGCCTCTTACAGGATTTCTTTTGTTTTGTATTTTGTGATAAATAATAGAATAATAACATAGTTTAGCTTAATATAGTGTAGAATTGCATATCACATGTCGGTGACATGGAACCTCAACTTCACCTAACTATGTAATAGCTGAATGATTGTTACTATGTTTTCATAAATATTTGAACTTGGCACCAGCAGTAAATTCATACTATACTGTAGTATACCACTCTCGTCTAGTGTGAGTCGTCTGCAATCTAATTATTATGACGATTCAGACATTGTAACCCCTAGCTCCAGGGAAAGCTGGAGTAAATGGACTATTAATGGTAATACTGATTTTTAGCACCAACAGTTACCTCATATATCGTTTTATGCCTATTAGATCCGGTAGAGTATATACATCATTGCTATATATGTCATTAAGAGCAGAAATGTATTATAAGGGAGATATATAAGAAACAAAAAAAATACTCTCCCTATGTACGGCAACGCCACTCCCCATCATCAGCTGTTCGTCTAGACTGTGTGCCATCTACAGGAGAGTATTGACAATATATTTTACAGTAGGTACAGTAGCGGCTCGCTTGGTGTAGTGACTAGCGTCTCGGACTTACAAAGGAGTACAAAGGAAATCAAGCAACAACAGATCTAGTGACCCTTCTAGGTTGCTTGTCCTCCAAAACACTGAGGATCAAGTGTCCAAACAGTGGTTTAGAGTGGGTAAAGGAACATTGGAAAGGGAATTACTGCCCTGGAACTAATGTCCGTGGCAGGATTAGGAAGTTAGTAGGGGACAGATGGGTTAGTAACTGAGGGGGGGATAAAATAAAGTTATTCATTTACAAACGCAGTCAGTCGCGGGTTTGATGCGAGATATTTGTCTAGGCGGAGTTTAAATGAATCAACGGTGATGCAGTCTATAACGTTTCGGGGAAGCCCATTCCACAAGTTGACAACTCGATTGAAGAAGAAATTCTTAGATTCGTGTGAGTTAAAAGATTTACCAATAATTTTGCAACCGTTTCCCCGCGTGTAATTAGATTGGTCGGTAGTGAAGTACTTACTACAGTTCATATTGTCGATGCCTTTGATGATTTTGAACACTTGAATTAAGTCACCTCTTAATCTGCGCTGGGTTAAAGGAAATAGATTTAATTCTCTAAGACGCTCTTCGTATGGTTTGTTCTTTAGGCTAGGTATCATTTTGGTAACTCTACGTTGAACTCGTTCTAGCTTGTTTATATCTTTTTGGTAATAAGGGCACCAGGATTGAACGCAGTATTCCAGAAGAGGGCGGACTAAGGAATTGTAAAGGGTTAGGATAACTTCTTTGGATTTATGCTCAAATGACCTGCCTATAAAGCCAATTATTTTGTTTGCCTTCTTAACAACTTCTGAACATTGTTGACTCGGTTTTAGGTTACTCGATATTGTTACTCCCAGATCGGTTTCTCTGTTTACATTCTTAAGCTGAGTGCCATTCATCGAATAGTTTACTTTCTCATTTAGGTATCCGATATGTAGTACTTTACATTTATCCGCATTGAAACTCATTTGCCAAATTTGGGCCCAACATGACAATTTATCTAGATTGTGTTGCATATCGTCAACTTGTTCTTTTAAGAGTACACTATTTGCAATTTTTGTATCGTCAGCAAATTTTGAGATTGTACAGGTGAGACCCTCATCTATGTCGTTGATGTAAATTAGAAAGAGAATTGGTCCTAGTACCGATCCCTGGGGTACCCCGCTACTTACATTGGTCCATTTAGATGCCTTACCGTTTATGACTACTCTTTGCTTTCTGTCGCTGAGCCAATTTTCTATCCATTTCAACACACCGTCTTGTATTCCATGCGCTTTTAGTTTTAGCAGTAAACGTTTGTGGGGAACTTTGTCAAAGGCCTTTTGAAAATCAAGGTATATATCTACAGCTTTACTCTCATCGTAGAGGTTGAGGATATCGTGGAAGAAGTCTAAGAGGTTTGTTAAACAGGAACGTTTTTTACGAAAGCCGTGTTGAGTATCTTTAAGTATGTTATTTTCCTCTAAGTGATTTACGAGTCTGTCTCGTATGACCGTTTCTAGCATTTTACATACAACTGAGGTTAAGCTAATTGGACGATAGTTACTGGGTAGGGATTTGCTGCCTTTTTTGAATATCGGTGTTACGTTGGCTAGCTTCCACTGATCGGGCATAGTTCCAGACTGCAAGGATTTATTGAATAGTAATGTCAGTGGTTTGGAGAGCTCATCCTTAGCTTCCTTTAGAACTCTAGGCGAGATTGTATCAGGTCCAGGCGTTTTATTTACCTTGAGTTTATCTAAACAATTCAATACTTCTCTCTCTGTAACGGTGATATTGCTTAGAACATCTGAATTATCAATCTGAATCGGCGATGGTTGTAGGGATATCACTGAGGTCTTCTGTTGTAAAAACTGATGCAAAGAAGGTATTGAGGGCATTACTCTTTTGTACTTCGTCTTTGGTGTATTCTCCATTTTCATCGACTAACGGTCCAACAGTTGAAGTAACTACTTTTTTCTTTCTGATATAACTATAGAATTCTTTCGGGTTTGTTTTACTTTGATTCGCAATATGTAACTCTAAGGTCTTTTTACTTTGCTTAATTAACTTTTTGGCTTTGCGTCGTAGCTCCACCCAGAAGGCCTGGGTTCGCGCCCACGCTCGGCGCATTAAAGATTTTTCACAAGCACTGAGTCGTTACCATCCCTCATGAGCAAAGGGATGGGGTAGTAGTACAGGACCCCAATGGAAATACGCCTAATCGGCCTTATTGAGCTATCCTTAGCTAGCTTAGCATGCGCTAGCTTTAAGAACTATTATTATTATTATTATTATTATTATAGGTAGACATGTTGTTTCTGTCTTTCTTATTGTTTTACCGAGGGTTGAAGCAATTTAATATTGTAATATTTTGAGAAAAAAATGTGTGGTGTCATAAATAAGTACCAAAATTATTTTGTTGTCCCTTACTGACAAAATAGATAAAAATTTCAATAGGTCCTGGGGGGGTGAAGGGGGGCAGAGCCTCCCCTCATGGAATCCTGTATCCCACGGCAAACTGTTATTGTTATATATAGCTTATTTCTGTTATTTTATTGTCTTTAACCCCACATTTTTCTTGATCTTCATTGCCCTCCCCACTAGTGGGGGCTGTATTTTTAGATAGTTAGAAAATGGGTAAATACTAATTTCTGCTCCAATTTCTCCAAATCTTTATACCTGTAATACAACACTATATCTGAAGGACACACACAACCAAAAATACTGACTAAAATCGCTGTTGGTGCTAAAAGTCAGGTTTACCCTATTAATAACCACACCTATTTACTGTTCAACTAAGTGGTAGAAATGTCAGCTCGATTCCTCAAGTCCTTTTGAGTTATAAGAGGTTAAGTCCTTCACCACCATTACATAATTTGGATAAATTGGATTTTCGGTCACGTATGGGATATAATGTTCTAAATGTGTACTATAGCTTTGTCATAGAGTATTAGTCACCGCAATATATGTCTTTACTTATCTATCTATTGCCTGACGCCATGATCCCCGAAGGGGTGGCCACGAACAAACCACCCCCAAGCACCTCTGTCCCCAGTCAGTCGACGCCCCTCCTCCCAACGAGCACCACCTTCATTCATATACTTCCTCACTCCCTCCTTCCACCTCTCCTTCGGTCTACCTCTCCCTCTCTGTCCTTCCACCTCGCTCTCGTACACCCTCTTAGTCATTCTCTCGCTTCCCATACGTTCCATATGGCCGAAGCATCTCAAGTTGTTCCTTTTCACACTTTCCAGCACATCTACCTCCACACCACACCTCCTTCTTACTTCCTCATTCGTCTGTCTATCCCTCCATGTAACTCCGCATGCACTTCTCAAGTAACTCAATTCCACCGCTCTCACTCTTGGTCTGAGTCTCTCCATGAACGTCCATGCTTCGCTTCCGTAAGTTAGTGTCGGGATTACCACACTGTCATGCAAGGACTTCTTCACTTCCATACTGACCACTCTATTTCTTGTTATTGCTTTCAACGTTCCTACAACCCTCTTCCCCTGTTGCACCCTCTCCCGCACTTCTTCATCCACAGTCCCATCTTTACTCAACACACTGCCCAGATGCTTAAAAGAGCTGACGATATTCATAGCCTGACCGTTCAACTTCACCTCGCACTCTGTGACTTCACCCCTTTCGAAGACCATAACCTTGCTCTTCCCCGCATTTACCATCAAATTCCGTTTTTCGCACACTGTTCCAAACTCATTTACCAGACCCTACAACTTCCATTCATTATCGCTCATCAGAACTGTCATCCGCAAACAGCAGTATAGGTAGCTTCCACTCATTTCCCTCCCTTTTCAGCGATATACCAACATCCACTGCTCTTCCTAGTATTTCTTTCATGACTCCATTCATATATACTGTAAACAACCATGGGGACATCACACACCCCCGTTTCAACCCAACACTCAGGTCAAAGAACTCGCTCTGCTCGTTCTCCACACGTACTGCCGCCTTTGCACCCTCATACCTGCTCTTCACTGCTTTCAGCAACTTGCCATCTACTCCGTATATTCTGAGTACTTTCCACATGCCTTCTCTATCCACTCTGTCATAGGCTTTCTCCATATGTCGATCTTTACTGCTGCATATTAAATTATTTGTCCTTAGACTTTGTGGGTTAAATAAGGGTGGAAGGAAAAATGGTGGCCATCTTGGATCAGCTGAGAACTAATATTTTTCACCTTTTTACTGTATTTTTAGTATTTTGTCATATTCTATATCAATGCTAACCCTGTGGGGGTCTGGGGGCGGCAGCCCCCAGGTTAGTTTAGATAGTTAGGTTAGGGTAATGACAAAATATGGTTTTAGGGGGCATGTTTTAATATTGCAAAATAATGGGTAAAACTGAATTTGCAGAAGGAAAAACACCTTAAAACACACGGGATGGATGTAGAGTTCGGGCGTATGGTCGTCATTGTTTACATAGGGCGATCGCCGCGGTCACACTTACGTTCCCGTCTATTTCGACGCTATATATTCTGCTATTTGCCCTCTGTCATTACTACATGAATACTAGGTTAGGTTAGGTTAAAATAGACGGGAACATGATGGGAAAGGTCCGACGCCACTACGCGTAATGTAAACAAAGATGGCAGTACGCCCGCTCACTACATCCTACCCAAACACACTAATCAATGAAGGAACTGATGAGAAAAAGGATTATAATACAAAAAACATACGTGACCGAAAATCCAATTTGACCCCAGAATCAAAGTTAAAAAGGTGTCATGGTGCTGAAGGGGTTATAGGTGAACTCCAAGGGTAGAAATAAATAAATAGTTTTGGCTTGGGGAAGAACATAATATAAATATTTGTTAATATGCATATAGTCAATATCTGATATCCATCTATTCCAACCAAACACACGATAAAATATCTTAATTATCAGGCTAATCGGCACCTGCTTTAACAGCTGATTGTACCTTCTTCTTTCTTTTCCGTGACACCATCAGCATCATGGTGTATTACCAGGTGTAAACAAGCACCCACGATCACACACTCTCGTGGACTGGTCAGTTATTTTTCTGAATCACAACCCATCAATTCAATATTTAAGCTTTGCAAAAGATCGAACAAGGTCCTGAAGGGTAGCATTCAAGGAGACTACATAGTTACTCTTCTTCTTACCTCTGACCGGGTATAAGCTATCCTAGTACTAGCCTATACCCCTTTGAAAGGACATTAGCCTAACCTAACAACCTTACCTAACCTATCCTAGTATTATGGGTGGGCAGCCCCCACACCCCTGCTATTAGACGTCTTTGACAGATTTTTGGTGTATTTTTCTGTGAAAAGGGCATTTTTTCAATTTGTCAATAACGAAAATCCTCCATGCGGACTATATGGAGAAAAATATGGCGAATCTGTTGGTGCTTATTTTCCATAATAAATTGTTTCTAATAAGGCGGATGTAGTGTCCTTGAATATTATCGCTGTCGGGAATAGGGTAATGATCCCGACAGGTTTTGGTCCAATAGGACATTTGAATTTGGCGGTATCGTATCGCTTGTACGATTTCGGCTGGTTCTTTGTGTATTGTAGTTTATTCTTAAGTTAGGTTAAATATTAACTGTAATGTATAAATATCTACATCAGCTCTAGATGTATTATGAAACCAAGTTATGGGTTATAATTATTATGAGCCGGCAGCCATATGTAATTTCGCGAAGCGATCGGACGCCGGCCCTTTAGTCTCTCAATCAACACCATACAGCCAACATATCCTCCCCCGGCTCTGACTCAACCCACAGTTCACCATGTGCTACAAATATTAATCTATAACAATATTAACAACAGTCCTACATCACCAGTCCTCTAAGCTAAGTTCATTGTATCGATATTGTATTATGTGAACATTCCTACATGTCATGCAATTGAATTAGCCGCGTGTGGGGTACTGGATTACACCCATCGAATACCTCGTTGGTAATTATATTATAACTATTTGTTGGGATATTTCATGTACCAGTGATATGTAATTTAACCTCTTTATCTAAATTCCCGACAATCGCCAAGGTAGCGCCAAATGCTGTTCGGCACATGATTATCATGTTTGCAGTCTCTGTCATCGATAATAGGCCTAGCCTACTGTTTATTCTTACACCTAACCTAACCATTGGTGTAGTCACTCGGGCCATAGCACAGCCTGCACAGGGGAGGTGTGGCGGAGTGGTCTTGCCACTGGACTGGTAATCCAATGGACCCAGGTTCGAATCCCAATATGTCAATGGGAAGATATTATTGGGATGGAATTTGTGCTGTACCCAGTATCATTGCATTACCACAGCACACCGAAATGCTAAATAAATACCCTCATTGTTCCCTGATTAAATAGCATTGTATGAATATTCGGTAAATGTTTATCACCAACCAGTGACGAGTTTTTCAGGTTATTTTTTGTTGTTTTTAATTTTTTTATTTGATATACTGTACAGTGTTGTTTAACCCCTCTTTAGCGGGGCCCGACTTAAGGCGGTCTAGAGAACACCTACCTAAAGAGCGGGGCCCGCCTTAAGTCGTATGCGATGTTGAGCACATAATTGGCTCTGACCGTTCGGCACGGCTCCCGCGCGCCGCGACTGGCCCCACCTCCACACACATCCACACCCACTGCCTCCCTAGACAGAAATATGTCAGGAAATTACCGTATTTTAGGGAATTTTCCTTCGTGTTGCACGATCGTTGCAAGACAACCCGTGATCGTAGAAGAATGGTTCAGGTGTCATTGGACGCTCAATTAGGCTAATGCCCTTTCACGGATACATAGGCCTAATTGTATTACGTTCTGGCTCTTCTTTATGCATGAAAAAGAGCATGGAATGAAGCTCGTTTAGGGTAAATATGCCCGCTGGGCAGGTAGTAGAAGTTATTAACCTAGCCGCTCGTGGAGTGTTAATATCAAGGACTGTCGCATTTTACTATTTTCCCATTATCCATCAATCTTAAGACACGGCCCCCGATAGTGGGGAGGGCTATGAAGATCAGGGAAATTCGGGGTAAAAGACTTAAATAAAGGGGTAATAGTGGAAGAACTCTGAAAATACAATAGCCTATTTAAAAGTAACAAAACCTGAAAATGGAAAAACCCGAGCCAAGTTTTGACCAAACTTGGCTCGGGTTTTTCAATTTTTCAGAGTCCAAAATCACAGTAACCTCATATCGAAAGTTGGCTCGTGTTTTTTTTTTTTTTTCAACGTGGATAAACCCAGTAAGAATGTGGTTAACATTAGCCTAACCTAACCTAACCTAACCTAGTATAATGGGTGGGGGCTGCCGCCCCCACACCCCCGCTAAATCCATGAAATCCAAGCCAAGTTTTGTCATTAACCTAACCAAATAACCTAACCTAACCTAACCTAGTATTATGGGGTTAACATTAGCGTAGCCTAACCTAGTATTATGGGTGGGGGCTGCCACCCCCGCTAAATCCATGAAATCCGAGCCAACTTTTGCCATTAACCTAACATTACCTTCACCTAACACCTTGTTTATGTCCCATAGACGACATACCGTACCTTAATGAGAGGCTGAAGAGGTTGATGCAGTAGGTTCAGGAACTTCAGGTGGATCATCAGGGTCGTCGTCAAAATTAGGTCGGTCAGACTGAGGACGAGGGTCAGGTCGGTCAGACTGAGGAGGGTAGAGTTGGGCAGTTTCAATCAAAAAGTGATGGTAGGCGTGGCGTTCATACTTCTTGATGAACATATAACCTAACGTCCAAGGTATTGTGAGAGATATTGTGGACGGATACCAGGGCGTTTAATGTATTCCTTTACATCTCGCCACAGCCTTTCTACATTTTGGGTATGGATATTTGGATTCTCTGGATCAAGGAAGTTGAGGATGTGGTTGACTGTCCAGTGATTATATCCTTCCTGATCTAAGGTCGCATACGCTCTCCAACAGTCAGAATAGATTGTAGAACCAGGCCTGATATATTTAAGAATACAGTAATAGGGAAAAGAGTTTCCCTATTGCGGGTGTTTTTTCTTCAGAATTATTCCTTATTAGTGGAACGATGAATCTGTTCTTTGAAACTCTCTCTATCCCACCAAACAGCCAATATTGTTCCAAGTGCCGCCCAACGTTGAACTTTGCCTTGCCAACAAATGTCTCGTCTATTTCGACGACGACACCTTCACCCCCGATTGGCTGCTGGTTTTCAAACCAATAATTGGTCACCTCACAACAAAAAGACCTCCAATCTACACTAGTTTTCCTGGATATGTCCAAATTTAAAATGGCTCTTCTATGCGAGAAATCCTTTTCCACAATTTTTTTTTATAAAACCAAGCACCTGCCAGGCCTGTAACTTGGTTTGATGTAAATAACTGCCTTTGTAATGAGCCACACTATAACCACAAACACAGCGGGGATTTTTTTTTTTAAATAAAGGAGTAATTACAAAGCCACTGATTTCTGTCTTATGTCTCCATTTTTTTCTTCAGTACAAGTCTGCGAGTACACTGCCTTTGTCAATTGGGACATGCTACACTCTTGGGCAAAACACTGTGGTCTTCAAACACTTTAACCCTCCAGCCCCAGCTATGTATTATATATATATATATTCCTCGAAACCCGGGTGTTTTGGCCGAAAAACGTCTAGGCTAGGCTATCGTATATTCGTTAATCAGACTGCTTCCCGCATCCCCAAGCGTAGCTGTGTTATTTACCTGTAGAATGGCATTAAGTAGAGCTCTCTAAGTCAACTGGTTGAGCTGTGATGATGATTTCATTGGAGATAACTTTATGGCCAAAACAGCCACTTTACACCACTTTTCGATACTTAAGAACAACATACAGGCACACACGAACAAGCGACGCTCTCCTTGTGGCCGGAGATGCGGGGCGTCGGTCCAGCCGGCTGTTGTTTACATGCGTCGGACCGACGCCTCGCACACGAAGCTCACCGGCTTTCAACCACTGGGCGTTCAAGAGGCCTTCCGGGTACCTATTATATGTTTTTTTATGGGCGTTCAAGAGCCCTTCCGTGGTGAGAGGGTTAAGGCTAGGAATGTTCTCAAAATGCGTAGTCTTAATAATAACATTAGGTGTAGGACTACAGCCACCACATACGAGCTCCATCATGCGACTGATCCGGGAAATAAAACTACAACAAATTACCTGAAAAAATCGTAGCACATACGACCTCCGTGTTCGGGCTCCATCTTCAAACTGAGCCGGGCTGGCCTGGCGAGGGGCGTGCCGCGTGACGTGACGACTGAAAGAGTGTGTGATTGGTTGATAATTTGATGGAAGGCTGTGATTGGTTCATGATTCCTAAAAAGACCGCTAGGTGTAGTGACGTTCGACTGAAAGATTGAGGGTAAGAGCTCCCGAACGACGGCCATTGTGTACTATTGCGCTGCGGCCATCGACAGGGAGGTATTTTTTACAGTTTCTCGTATTTCACTTATAGCGAATTTGCGACGGTAAGTACATGTACACCAACAAAGTATCGTTCATGAAAGTGATAACGCACTAATAATCATCGATGGGGCCCGTCACTGGTTGGTCATTTACTCTTACCGAATATTCCCATATTCAAAAATATGCTACAGGGGGGCAATGCCTAGTGAGTTAATTGCTCAATAGGTGGCGTTCTGAGAGTGAGGGTCCGAGCCTGGGGGATGAGACTGTGAAGCACAGAGGCGGAGCAGCTTCAGAGATGGAATTGCTTCGAGCCGTAAAGCTTCGCATTTCTCACTCCCTAGACTGGAGCAAGACCTCACGGGCCTCACCGTGTTCAGCGGTAGAGTGTAAAGGCTATCAGTCTATGCCCGAGAGGGAGTAGTTGGAGTATAACAAAAAACAAAAACATTCGGGCCATGGTATGATTGGGCCGAGCACCATTCTCGTCGAAAAACAAAAACTCTACCTATCAACGGCGTCGTCACCAAAATTGTGAGGTACAATTCTAATTAGGCCCACTACTGTCAAAATAGATGATGATTTCAATAAGTCTTCGTATCTTACGACTGCGGCCCAAGCGTCACGTGGGTGGCATCCAGAGTGTCATGGGACCTCGCCCTTGATGTGCTTCCATTGTTATTGTTCACTGACAGAGCTCTTGACTGGTTGCCATGGCGACCAGTTACCACTTATCGCCATATGAAATATATGTGTTGTTAGAACTCATTGATGAAAGTTCTTCAGTATTATATCCCTATAACCAAGCAGATCATAATGGGGTACTTATTACCAAAGTTACCACTATTTTGTTCTCAATATTTGAAGGCTATTATAGACTAAGGATTTTGCAAAGATCATACTAAAATTTGTTACAACCACTGGAAATGCATTTTATGTGCACTATATATAACTGTAATTTTTGTTTGGTTATTGACAGCAGTAAAATTCTTATTAAGACCCTTACTGGCAAAATAGATGCTGATTTCAATAATTCATGGGAGAGTGAGTGAGGGGGGTCTTTATCCTGTATCCCAAGGCAAATATATATATATATTTTTTTTTTACTCTGAAAATGACATTGTTAAAAGTCCTGTAATCCGAACACGGATAGTCCGAAAATCCCAATGGTTCAAATTTTTTAAGGCGGCTGACTGAGCTTCAAAATTGGCGCCGAAATCGTCCTAGCGGCAGGAAGTAGAAGCAAGCGGGAGGGACTGAGTCAGTCCGACACGCTCCTAAAGCATAGTCCGCCATTTTCCGTCTACCAGTTCTCTGATCGGTGGTCAAATTCGCTAATTCCACTATTTTCGGACCTCATAGTGCTCGTAACACCCTAGTGATGACTCCCATGCCGTCTACAAGTGGTAGGGGAAAGTAAAAAGAAAAAAGGAAGCATGTTACGCTCTCAATAAAACAACCTATATACCATATCTATCTATCTATCTATTGCCTGACGCCGTGATCCCCGAAGGGGTGGCCACGAACGAACCGCCCCCATGCACCTCTGTCCCCAGTCAGTCGACGCCCCTCGCTTTCCATACGTTCCATATGGCCGAACCATCTCAAGTTGTTCCTTTTCACACTTTTCTTACTTCCTCATTAGTCTGTCTATCCCTCCATGTAACTCCGCACGCACTCCTTAAGTAATTCATTTCCACTGCTCTCACTCTTGGTCTGAGTCTCTCAACCAACGTCCATGCTTCGCTTCCGTAAGTCAGTGTCGGGATTACCACACTGTCATGCAAGGACTTCTTCACTTCCTATACTGACCACCCTATTTTTTGTTACTGCTTTTAGCGTTCCTACAACCCTCTTCCCCTGTTGTACCCTCTCCCGCACCTCTTCATCCATAGTCCCATCTTTACTCAACACACTGCCCAGATACTTAAAAGAGTTGACGATCTCCATAGCCTGACCGTTCAGCTTCACCTCACACTCTGTGACTTCACCCCTTTCGAAGACCATAACCTTGCTGTTCCCCGTATTTACCTTCAAATTCCGTTTTTCGCACACTGTTCCAAACTCATTTACCAGACCCTGCACTGTATCATCCGCAAACAGCAGTATAGGTAGCTTCCACTCAATTCCCTCCCTTTTCAGCGATACACCAACATCCACTGCTCTTGATAGTATTTCTTTCATAACTCCATCCATATATACAGTAAACAACCACGGGGACATCACACACCCCTGTTTCACACCAACATTCAGGTCAAAGAACTCGCTATGCTCACTCTCCACACGTACTGCCGCCTTTGCACCCTCATACATGCTCTTCACTGCTTTCAGCAACTTGCCGTCTACTCCGTATATTCTAAGTACTTTCCACAAACCTTCTCTATCCACTCTGTCATAGGCCTTCTCCAAGTCCATAAAGGCAACATACACCTTTTGTTTCTTCTCCAGATACTTCTCCACAACACAATTCAGGGTAAAAATCTGATCTACACATCCTCTTCCCTTCCTAAAACCTCCCTTATGGTTCCCATAATATATAATACCATATCATGTCTTTATTTATTAATCATGTGCGTATTTATAGTGTTTTCAGGGGTCCCTCCCAACAGTCCGAATAATCCACTAGGCTAATCCGAAGTACTGTCGGTCCGCTGCCATTCGGATTACAGGACTTTTACTGTACATCTGAGTGTTTTAAGATAGTTTGATAATGGAGAAAACATTTACTGGGGATTGTATCTAATTTCAACTACTGTATAATGATGAAAACTACCTAAAGCCAAAAAGAAAACCATGGAAAATTAGTGGTAGTTTCAGTAATATTTTCCCACAATGGATATTGTAGTTTGAATAAGTTTTATCCCTGGAGTTCACCTTTCATCCAGCAATAATAAATGCACTGAACTATCCAATTCTAGCTCTTCCCAAGCTTTCTGGCATCTAGCCAAAAATCTCTCCCAACTATCTTCTTCGTCTTTCCCTACCCTTTTCCACTCTGATGGCACAACCATCACTTCTTCCACTGACAAAGCTGAACTCTTCGCTCAAACTTTTGCTAGAAACTCCACTTTAAAAAATATTGTTACCGGAGTGTTAAAAAAAAAAAAAAAGTGACTGCAGTTATTACACTGTACAGGACTGATGTGCTGGTGTGGTAGTTATTGAAAAAAAAAATCAATTACAGCCAATTAAGAGAGGGAGAGCGTATGATTATGTGAGGGGAAGGTAAGAGCTAGAAGTGGGAAAGAGAGAGGAAGGGGGGAGGTGAAAGGGTAAAGGAGAGAAGTGAGAAAGAGGAAGAAAGGAAGGAGATGGGGGAGAGGAAACAGGAGGAAAGGGAGAGAGAGAGAAGGAGGGATTGTAGGTTAAGAGTACAGTACTATGTGCAATAACTAGTTTGGTAGAAGAAAAATAGTAAATATCCTGGTATTAAAAGTGTGGGTGGAAAGGGGAGGATTACAAACAATACAATTGATAAATAGAAGTACCACGGAATTGAACACCAGTAATAAAGTTGAGTAGTACGGCAGATTTGGATATCTATACTGTACTGTACAGTACTGTTATAGCACCTGTATTACAGTAGCGCCACCAATGGGGTAAGTTTATGTGTTACCATACTGTAAACCAGAGTGAATTTGGGCTCTTTTAGGGAGTTATAATTCATACCTTTGTGTAGAAATGTCTGTAGGATTATAGTTTGATAGCACGCTATTTAATTTCAAGTACTGTAGTCTCCAAATTGAGGGAATTCATGTGCACACTTTTGTTATTCTATGTGTAAGAAGGAGACAAAAGCAAATATACTAATACAGTAGGGACTCACATAGAACATGTTCGCATAGAACGAGTCGCTTATAGAACGACCGACCTAAAATATTGTTCCAAAATTTTCGTTAGGAACGAATGTGATCATATAGAACTATTTCGCCATCAAAGTAGGGCAAATCCGAGGAGTTCTCGTATAGAGCGCCGAAATATCGTACAAAACGTACAAAATATCGTACGCTCCTGACGGAAATTTACGCTTACAGTGAACATTGACCATATTGGGCCACCAAAATGCCGCGATCACATAGAACGGCCTCGTTTATCGACCAATTTCTCGTTCTATGTGAGACCCTACTGTAGTAGTGAGAGACATCAAATTAGATGCCTAAGCTTAGAATCCTTTACTTGCTTAAATACTTATGAGATTTTTTACCTCCAGCTCCTGATCCCGGTGACCCAAGTAGCGAGCCTGCAGAAGGAACGTACGGCCAAGATCATCCCTAATGCTGTGGGTCTGCAAATGCTGGATGGGAAGAGCTACGTGTTTGGCTCTCTGCTCTCCCGGGACTCCACCTACAAGTTGATGCAGCACATATGGAAGAAGGCACAGAGGATGGCAGACAGTGATAGTGAACCTCCCTCAGCTGTGCAGGTGGTGAGTTTGGTTTGGTGCGGTATTTTGGCTGCAATGCTAAGATTTTAGTAATTCTGCTCTATTTATGCTTTGAATTACTTTGTGGAATTTTCTCCTTAGTCCAGCTTTGTCTGCTATTTTGTTCAGAAGTAAAGTCTTATAAGAAATTTCAGCAATCTTTAGATATCTACTTTCTGTCTAGTTACCGATGCAAAGAGCAAAATATTCCATAGATTTTTTTTTTTTTTTTTTTTTTTAAAGAGACAATGAACAGAGGAAGGAAAAACACAGATAAAACAAAAAGGTCCATGTGCCTAAAGGCATCCTCCATTCATAAAATGTTTGTAACAACTGGATTTAAACATTTGTAAATTGTAAGTTTGTGGAAAGCAATTAGAGGGAAGTGAATTCCAAAGAGTAGTAGCTCTGGGGATAAATGAATTCTGATAAGCAGAAGTTCTGCATTGTGGAGGAGAAAGTGTAAATTCATGGGCGCTCTCAGCTGCCCTAGTTCTACGGGGAAAGATGTGGAGAGGCGGCACAATTGAAGCAAGTTCCTCGGAACAATTGCTGTGAAAATATCTGTAGAATAATGCAAGGGATGCAACGTTTCTTCGTATGGATAATGTAGGAAGGTCCTGTGTGATTGCAGATGATGCCAGAATGGAGTTGCCAAAATAATATGGCCAGAATGAGTGGTTGTGTGATTTTGGTTTAAAGCACATACATACAGTAATCTTATAACTGACATTAGAGATAGAACACTGGTGTGCAAGTGGTTGTTGTTCCCCAGGCTGTCTGGCCGAACAGCCCCAAGGTCCCCAGCAAGGCCAAGGCCATAAACGAGTGCCCCCACAAAACCCTCCCTGTTTACCACTAACAAACCCCGGGTGACTGAAGCCACTCCAAGGCAGGGAGCTGAGGAGGGTGCGGAAACGCCCGGGAAACCAAAGCCCCACCTAAGGCCCTGTGCCCCTCAGCAATTATGAAGGGAAAGTTGAGGGCCAAGGGAAAAATGTGACGCTTTGACTCCCAATCTGCCAACTTCTAGGTTGGCAGTAGGAGGTCAATCCACGGAAGAGACGCCGGCACTTGAGATCTAGAAGACATATAAGTAAAAGGAACAGTCAGAGTAAGCTATGGGTATGGCAGAAATCGCTTAGCTCTCACTCTGATAGACCAGCCCATCACCACATGACTAGAACCCAATCCTCTCGGCATCAGCTAGGAAAGGCCCTAGAAAGCCGCCTTTGGCGGGGGGATAGCTCCCCTATTTCAACTCCTTTTGGGGTTGGGCACCCGCCCAATATTTCTATTGTTGTGCTAAGAGTAGTCCATATCGAAGTTATTCCGTCTTCTTTGGGTACAAAATTAAGAAGTACAGTATAGGAGTGAGAGCAGTGGAAATGAATTACTTAAGGAGTGCGTGCGGAGTTACATGGAGGGATAGACAGACTAATGAGGAAGTAAGAAGGAGGTGTGGTGTGGAGGTAGATGTGCTGGAAAGTGTGAAAAGGAACAACTTGAGATGGTTCGGCCATATGGAACGTATGGAAAGCGAGAGAATGACTAAGAGGGTGTACGAGAGCGAGGTGGAGGGACAGAGGGGGAGAGGTAGACCGAATATGAGGTGGAAGGATGGAGTGAGGAAGTATATGAACGAAGGCGGTGCTGGTTGGGGGGAGGGGCGTCGACTGACTGGGGACAGAGGTGCATGGGGGCGGTTCGTTCGTGGCCACCCCTTCGGGGATCACGGCGTCAGGCAATAGATAGATAGATAGATAGTATAGGCTACTTACATGATTATGTTTACACATTACTGTAGTTTAACCATAAACTACAGTAGATCTGGACTGGACACGAAAATGGAGCTTTCCAGTAAGGGACCCAAAATCGGAGAAAGAACACCCAAGTTCGAACCTCGAAACCGTGAAAATATCACATTTTCGCGGTTTTGAGCTTCGTTTTCAAATTTTAGGTCCCTTACTGCAAAGCTCCATTTTCGTGTCCAGTCCAGATCTACTGTAGTCTATGGTTTAACTTGTAAGAAATCTGAATAACTGAGGTTATTTGATTTATGTCTAACAAAAGAAATTACTTCCCATGTAACTCCTGAAGATTATGAGCGATAACTAAATGAGGCAGTAATATACAATTTGTTTCACCTTGGCAATAGCTAGGCTAAAAGAAATGAATGCCAGAACTAAATCTTGGTGGGACTCGTTTGCCTTGTGGAATCTGGTGTAAGGAATGTCATACTTCCATTAATCATTCCTCATCACAACTCCAGGCTCTCAGCATGATTATTTTGTTTGCCAGAGTAGTGACTCTGCCACCTGGATAACTGCCATGGAGTACTGTATATACAGACTGAGCCATGCTGTTATTTTTGTTTTGTAATACAATAGTTTAACCAGACCACTGAGTTTCAGAACAAAACTCTCATAGGGCTGGCCGTCATGCTGTTGTGGATGTAAAATAATCCCTCAGTTTGCACTACTCTACTCCTTTAAACTTAAACCTTTATCATAGTTAATTCCACATTACATACATACAATGGTTTAACGTCGTTTTCCATTACATACATTGTAATGGCTCAGATGTGGTTACCTTTCCAAAGTTGGATTATAAGAAAATATAATCCTGTCACAACACCACCCTGTCATGTCATCACTTTGGCTGTTGTTGGCATAATATAATATAATATAATAATTCTTTATTCCAGACACAGAAGATAAATACAGTATAGGGTAGGCTATACAGTACAACCTGATGATGGTGATGGGCTGGTCTATCAGAGTGAGAACTGAGCGATCTCTGCCATACCCATAGCTTACTCTGACTGTTCCTTTTACTTATATATTTTCTAGATCTCAAGTGACGGCGTCTCTTCCGTGGATTGACCTCCCAATCTACCAAGATTGGAAGCCAAAGCGTCACATTTTTCCTTTGCCCCTCAACTTTCTCTTCATAATTGCGGAGAGGCACAGGGCCCTGGGTGGGGCTTTGGTTTCCCGGGCGTTTCCGCGCCCTCCTCAGCTCCCCGCCATGGAGTGGCTTCGGTCACCCAGGCTTTATTGTGGTAGGCAGGGAGGGTTCTGTGGGGGTGCTCGGTTATGGCCTTGCTCGGGGCTGTTCGGCCAGGCAGCTTGGGGAACAGCAACAACAACCTGATGATCCATATCACATACAAAGCTCCTTTCACAGATAAGATATACACAATATATTAATAAAGAAACAGTAAAAAAATATATACAGTATTTACAGAATAGCAAAAGCACATATCACATATTGACAGAAGTGTTGCTTAGCATAATAGGCTAAGGCTATTGCTCAGTGTTGGTTAACACCTATTGCACAGATCATTGTTCAAAGTTCAATTATAATCCTATATACTACAGTACTAATGTATGTGCAGCAGCTTCTGCTGACTGTGCCGCAGCAAGACTTAACTGAGTCCAACTGCAACACCTGCACCTATGCAGGTATCTGCAGTATCTGCAAACCACACCAACCTCAACAGTGCTACAACAAGACAGTACCATACCAAGACTCTACTGTACATTAGGCAACTTGGATTTTATAATAACAAAATCCTGCCACAATACTGCCCCACCATGTGAACACTGGCCGACTCTGGCATGGCGCCAAACAGTGCCCAGGTAACACTAGTAGAGTCCCCTGTGGCACCTATCCGCGCCCCACCAGCCTCGGCAGTGCCAATAACTATTGTATAGTAATGGCTGTTAGTCCACAAATCTATCGCCATCCCCACTATTAGTCGCCTTGTACGACATGCAGTAGGATGCATGGGGCATATAATTTATTTCCTCCACCATAAGATGAAGGCACCCTTAACGCCCTCGGTCTTTAAATTTGTGTGTATGTATGTACGTATGCGCGAATCTGCAAAACCTACAACTACAGTACAAGGTTCGCCTCCATCATTGTCATCCCAGAGAAGTCTAGGCAAGCCCTGCATGATATGGCATTTTACGTCACACTTAATGCAGCCCCATTTTCATAAACACCAAGAGAATGACCCTCGACTGAAAAACCATAGTCCCGCCCCACTGCCACACCAACATTGCCTTTTTTTTTACCTGCTCCGGTTGACCCAGCCACTCCAGAATAGGAAGCCATAACCACGACTGCAATGACTGAGGTGAAAGGGACATTCTTCCTCCCAATCCCCAGCCCAGCGAAAAGAGAACAAATCGGCAGATATAATAAATTACACAGCTATTTGACAGATCACCCAGTCGGGAAGGCTTGACGAGTACATCTCTCGAGTTCACCAGCTTACCGAGTACATCTTGCGAGTTCACCCCACCTGGCTTGACGAGTAGCCTACATCTCTTGAATTCACCAGCTTGCCAAGTACATCTCATGAGTTTAGCTCATCAGGCTCAGCGAGTACATCTCTCGAGTCCACCAGCTAACCAAGTATATCTCACGAATTAAGGCCTGCGGGCAGTACTTTCGCCGCCTCTACCTGCAAGCAAGACCAGCTACACCTGCCAGCCCATGACAAGAAGAAGAAGAGAGAAGAAGACGCTACAAGGCGTCTTGACCCCCCTTTTTGCTCACCTGATAAAGTAGAGACAAGAAAGCGGAGAGTTTATAGGCTTTTGAACGAGGAGTTACCATAGTGTTTGTTGTTCCCTTTGTCGGCATGTAAGGAATAGAATAGTCCACATACTGTCCTTGCCCCGTGCCTTGAATCCCACTAGGCAAGTCCGCTAACGTCGATCGTAATATATACTGTATATATTCAGTTTATGTAAGACCCATCCATTCAACACACCGCTCCTGGCGGGTGCCCAACCCCGAAAGGGGTTGAAATAGGGGAGCTATCCCCCCGCCAAAGGTGGCTTTCTAGGGCCTTTCCTAGCTGATGCTGAGAGGATTGGGTTCTAGTCATGTGGTGATGGGCTGGTCTATCAGAGTGAGAACTGAGTGATCTCTGCCATACCCATAGCTTATTCTGACTGTTCCTTTTACTTATATATTTTCTAGATCTCAAGTGACAGCGTCTCTTCCGTGGATCCCAATCTACCAAGATTGGAAGCCAAAGCGTCACATTTTTTCCTTTGCCCCTCAGCTTTCTCTTCATAATTGCTGAGGGGCACAGGGCCCTGGAGTGGCTTCGGTCACCCAGGCTTTATTGTGGTCGGCAGGGAGGGTTCTGTGGGGGCGCTCGGTTATGGCCTTGCTCGGGGCCTTTGGGGCTGTTCGGCCAGGCAGCTTGGGGAACAACAACAACAACAACAACACACCGCTCCTTTACTCAACAAATACTTCACTTACTCCCCTCCCTCGAAGAATCACCTTATTTCTGCAGATTCTATCATATTATCTTGTATTAGTTTTGTAACGTTCATATTACTGTCATCTTATTATATTGATTTAATTGCCTCAAGTGTTCCTTGCATTAAAAAATAAACTGTTATAAACTGTATATGCGTATCTATTATAGATCTAAGTATCTCCAGTTGAGTAGAAACCTCCCCCTATTATGATTTCCAAGTGCTGTAAATGTATGAATTGATACCTTTGAAATCGGCATTATAATATATATGACATTCATAATGATAACAAGAACAACCTACTGATTCTACACTGTTCACCAGGCTGTGGAGGACGATGGAGACGACTCTGTGTCCGGGAGTGCCGAGAGTCTGATGGAGGACCAAGCAGATGCCTCCTTCCTCACCTCCACTGCTGCCGCCCCCCCACTGCCCCTTCTCGCAGACCCCCCCTGGCCCTCTGATGATCCCCTCAGTAATAGTATAACCAATGCTGCAACTGAGACCTGCGTCGCTTCCCAAACTATTCTGGCGTCTGGGATTGGTGTGACTAGCCTGACATCTGGCAGTCCACTTATTATACAGCGTGGGGCCAAATCCAGCGGTACCCCCCCAGAGGAGCTGGGGGGGACGCCACCCGGGGGAATGGAGGGAGACGGGGGCAGTCTGCTACAGTGGTTCACGGAGGGGTCATTAATAAAAAGTAAGTAGCCTAACCAAGTTTTAAGTACAGTACAATCATTTCTCGCTAACAGTTATAGTTACATTCTTGAAAAATTAGACTAAGTGAATGAACTTTAAGTAATGCAATTTTGTCCATAGTTTATTTTTACAATTATGCTTTCTTTTTCTCATTTACAACTTAATTTTGTAGTATAGTGAAATTAAGTAAACTATGTTTCCTAATAAAAGTCTTAAGTAAGGGATACATGTACTGTATTGCATTTATTTGTTTATGAATGTGAAGAATTGGGTTGCCATGCAGTAGATTTGCTGTTAAAATTGTATAATGTGTGTGGTGAAGTTAATACTTTTGTGGCTGTTAAATAAGATAGTCTGCTTTCAGGATGCATCTTATCCTTTTACTATCCTCATTCTGTATCCTCTCTTCTTTGTCCTTTGGATTGCTGATCCCCCTTTTTAACTTTTCTTGGAGAATCCGGGATTAACTTCTGTAAAGTTGAGTACACTACACATTATAAGTGTAATTATAAATTAAAATGTAAAACTTGCAAACTAAACAAACCAAAATTGGGACAAGGACAATATAAAGTCAAATTAAATTATCAAAATCGCTATGTGGAAACAACGCTTACTAAAATGAAAATTATTAAATAAAAGAACACAATCCACCACATAGGGTGTACATCACTACATGAGCAAGTTAATCTGTTTCCCAAGCAAACCAATCGCACATATAACAACGCACTATCGTCACGTTAAAGGAAGTAGTCAAGTTTGGGAAGTCCGGGACGTTCTGGCAAATTTTACTAAACTCTGCATGAATAAAGAAACTACATGTTAAATGTCAAAATATTATTTAAAATCAAATTTGCAACATGACAAGACATTAACAATAGTAAAAAATACAAATATTGATAAGATATCTATACTATTACAAAATAATATATAAAATACAGTACAGCACTCACTAACGATAGTGCTATCGGGTAGGTACCTGTAAGCATAGCATGCCTCAAGTGACCCCTATCAATACCCCTACAAATAACCTACATTTATAGCACAAATAAACTAAGGAAATCGCAAAAGTAAGCAATTGATACTATCGACAATGAATACATATAATATAAAGAGAAATAATTGCAAAATATGAAGTAACAACAGATTTAAACAAAGAGTACTCTTTTAACAAGAACAATAAATTTAAAAAAAAATCATCAATATTAATAATAATAATAATAATAGAAAAAGAAAAAGATAAACAATAAATACAGACAAAAAGTAAGCAGAGGTTATACAAGAAACTTCAAGTTAAAAATGCTTGATTAAAATTATTGATGTCAAATTTTAGAATACAGTCACAATAATTGACCCTAAAAAGATTAAATTTATGGAACAATTTACTTGCCTCAAAACCTCTGTCCACTAAGAGTCTGTATAGTAACCTAGCTCTAGCCCAAAAGTCATCTACTTTAGTGCAGATTTTACAAAATCTTATTAATTGGGAATAAAAACAATTATAAGTGATTTTACTATCGATATTACTAGGGAAAGGAAAGTTTATTACGTTAAAATTAAAATCATCAACTTTGTGATATACTTTAAGTATGCACTGTTCATTAACAATCTCTATATTTATATCAAGAAAATTTTCAACTTTATAATTTACGTTACATTGTGTGAGGGGAATAGAATTAGGGTAAATAAGTTTAGCAACTTGATTAAAATTTAACAAATTGCAAACAAGAATATCATCAATATATCTACTATTATTACTTAACAGTTTAGCAAGTGCTAATTTTTCTGGAATTTTATTTTTCTTGCTACTGTCAACTAAGTCTTTTATATATTTAAATTCTAAAGCAAGCAAGAATAAGTCTGCAATTAAAGGGCTAGCATTTCCACCATAGGAATTCCTAATATTTGTTTGAAAATGTACGGCCCGAATCTAACATAAGTATTGAAAAGGAGGAATTTAAGGGCATCTTTAAGTTTAGTTCTATCAAAATATACAGAACTAGTGGGAGTAGAGCTAAGTGATGCATTATTAAAAGATCTATAAAACATTTATGAAATAATTACCATTCCTAACGAACCTGTCAAAGTGCAAATCTATAATAAAGCAAAGCTCTGAATATACTAAATCTAAAGGCAAATTGGTATACAAAGTTGAAAAGTCGAAGCTATGTACCGAGGTAACTTTCGGCATGGTATTTATTTATCAATAACTTCTAACGAATTGTCAACACTCCAATAATAGTTAATGCCAGTTCTTCTCATGATGGTATTACAATATCTTTTATGAGTACTTTTAATGTATTTTAAGCAATTTACTACTTGTTCTGATAGAGTTTTAGTGGTAGCAAATTTTGCTCCGGCAATAAAGCGATATTTATAAGGTCTTTTATGAAATTTAGGTAACATGTATAATTTTGCAATGCACTTGTTCTTATCAGAAAGTTTAATATCAAATATTATATTTTTCTTGGTATGTTCATCGATTAAGTTATCAATATTCAGATTATTTTGAATTTCATAAACAGACAAACAGATAAAAAAACAAACAAATTGGTATCAGTATCAATTGAAAAGGTAGTTCTATGTTTTGTCATTTGATGACCGCTTTCTGTGTTGCAAATTACCCTGTAGCATCCCTAGTTAAGTCCCTTAACCCTTAAATCCCTCCTCAGGGCCTCATCCCGGGCCTTCTTCAGTATAGCAACAGTTGTCCTTCTATCCACTTCCATACTTTTAAGATACTCCACCCAGTCATCCTCATCCATTCTCTCCACTTAGTACCGGTAACTCACTGCGGCCTGCCGGTAGACTTCATCTCTCTGTTATATGGCTGTATTCTGAGTCGCCACACAACCCGACCAATTGGGAACATTGTAATATGGGCTTCACGACCTACAAATCAGAAGAGTACTCCTTCTTTATTATAGCACGATATTGTAAGCATCATAAATACGATCATAGATAACAGAAGACCTGGATATGACACGGGCTGACAAAGCCGTAGTAACAGACCAAAACCTGGGGCCGTTCCACATAATACGCAGCAGCGACACTACTCAATGTCATATATTATTAAAACAGTGGGCCATTAAGATGAGATGTAGAAACTAGAAAGTAATTTATGTTTAAATTTATATGCTGTATATTTAGATTTTTTAGTAGAAGAACAAGGCATTGGTTGTGGAATGGCCCTGGCTTAGGGTCTTTTACTACGGCTTTGCCAGCCCATGTCAAGTCCAGGTCTTCTGTCATCTATGCTATGATGAATTGTAGGGTACGATGCTCAATGCAGACGCAAAAATGGGTACCGTACTTATTTTTGTTGTGGAGTTGCTTTTGTCAGCCTATAACTGGAATTTGGGGTAGGGTGGACAAATAGCAAAAAGTTTACATTCTTAAAGAACATCAAAACAAATGTTGTATCTGTTTTTATTTAGGAGAGAAAAGACAAATATGACCTGCTTCTCCTTTTTCACAAAACCATAAAAAGACGCATCTGGACCTAAAGAGACGCAGAAGTGTTTAAAACACAATTAAACAAAAACATTTTATAAGTACTAACTTCATGGGTACTGGAATGAAAGCATGGTACTTTTGATTGTAAGTTAACAATGCTTAGGCAACAAAACTGACTGACATACAGTAGGCCATTAACATATGAGTTTAGAGGATGCAGGGAAGTTGTACATGGAACCTTCATGCTAATACAGGGTTTAAAACAAATGCCAGTCGTCCACCCGGAAATATTTGGTG
Source organism: Paralithodes platypus (assembly GCA_032716605.1). NCBI lineage: Eukaryota > Metazoa > Arthropoda > Malacostraca > Decapoda > Lithodidae > Paralithodes > Paralithodes platypus. The sequence goes on from CM064487.1 coordinate 138,741,592, forward strand.
CTAATATGCCTATTTAATACATGCTTATCTCTGTAAATATTTAACAGAAGGAATACAAAGGAAGATAATCAACAATAGACCTAATGATCCTTACTAGGCTGTTAAAAAAGACAAAAAACACAGCCATCAACTGAAGGGCTTCAGCTCCAAAAAGACTGTGGTCAGAAAACAGAATTTTAAATAGTACTATGTACAATACTGAAATGGTCACATTACTCAGGCACAAACGCAGTCAGTCGGAGGTTCAATAACCAACCAAATATCATGATCATGTAACTTCATTTAGCTTGAGAATGGTAAAACTGTAGCTTTGTGGATAGTCTGGTTGCCGTGTGATCAACTCAAAAGCAAAGGCAACTTTTCTGGTCCGTGCTTGAACGTGTGCATACTTGCAAGTGTGTGTGTGTGTGTGTGTGTGTGCGGCAGGTCAGGTGATCAATATTCTCTCTGCGAATGTGTGTATTTACCTATTTGTACCTATTTGTAGTTTACAGGAATTGAGCAGCGCTCGTGTTCTGTCTTAGTTACTTTATAATCAATCCATTTTAACATAGACAAGTATCGTAATGGATATTCCCAATTTCCAGTATTTTGGACTAACATATCATAGCTTATGTTGTCCTATTTCCATATTTACTTTTATCCAACCTAGATTTGAACATGTTAATGTTCTTCGCTCTCACCACCTCCTCCTCCAAGTTGTTCCAAGTCTCTATACTTCTATATGGGAAGCTGAATTTCTTTGTATCCTTACGACATCTGCCCTTCCTCAGTTTAAACTCGTGTCCTCTAGTCCTTCCATTATCCCTCACGAATAGATCTTCCCCTATCTACTCGTTCCAAACTTTTTACTCCCTTGAACATCGTTATTAAGTCGCCTCGTTCCCTTCTCTCTTTCAAGGTAGGCAGTTGTAGTGTCTTAAGTCTTTTCTCATATGTCCACTCCTTCAATCTTGGGATCATCTTCGTTGCTATCCTTTGTACTTTCTCCAATTTGTTTGTGTTTTTTCAAATGTGGTGACTATATCACTGCTGCATATTCTAATCTTGGTCTTATCATAGTCATTATCAGTTTTCTTAACATTTCTTCGTCCAAATAGTTAAATGCCACTCTCATATTGGTTATTATTCCATATGCTCCTCCAATGTGATCATGTTAATATGCTTCTCCGGCGATAGATCATCTTGTATTATCACTCCAAGGTCCTTCTATCTATCTATCTATTGCCTGACGCCGTGATCCCCGAAGGGGTGGCCACGAACGAACCGCCCCCATGCACCTCTGTCCCCAGTCAGTCGACGCCCCTCCCCCCAACCAGCACCGCCTTCGTTCATGTACTTCCTCACTCCATCCTTCCACCTCATATTCGGTCTACCTCTCCCCCTCTGTCCCTCCACCTCGCTCTCGTACACCCTCTTAGTCATTCTCTCGCTTTCCATACGTTCCATATGGCCGAACCATCTCAAGTTGTTCCTTTTCACACTTTCCAGCACATCTACCTCCACACCACACCTCCTTCTTACTTCCTCATTAGTCTGTCTATCCCTCCATGTAACTCCGCACGCACTCCTTAAGTAATTCATTTCCACTGCTCTCACTCTTGGTCTGAGTCTCTCAACCAACGTCCATGCTTCGCTTCCGTAAGTCAGTGTCGGGATTACCACACTGTCATGCAAGGACTTCTTCACTTCCATACTGACCACCCTATTTCTTGTTACTGCTTTTAGCGTTCCTACAACCCTCTTCCCCTGTTGTACCCTCTCCCGCACCTCTTCATCCATAGTCCCATCTTTACTCAACACACTGCCCAGATACTTAAAAGGTCCTTCTCATTCAGTGTTTTGCCGATTATTTCAATTTCTAATTTGTACTCCCAGCTTGGCCTTATCTCACTTGTTCCCACTTCCAAAACATGACACTTTTCTGCATTGAAACTCATTTTCCAGGTTTGGCTCCATCTGTGCAACTCATCTAGGTCCTTTTGAAGATCCTGACAACTTTCTATACAGGTGACATTCTTCATGATCTTAGCATCATCCGCAAACATATTCATATGACTATTCAAGTTTTCTGGCATGTCGTTTACATAAAGTAGGAACATTATCGGACCCAACACTGATCCCTGTGGTACTCCGCTCGTCACACTCCACTGTGAATTTTCGTCTCGTATTGTGGTCCTCATTTCTCTTCCTATTAAAAAGTTTTCCATCCATTTTAACATCCTACCATATACACCTCCAACAACCTGCAATTTCCACAATAAACTTTTGTGAGACACCCTGTCAAAGGCCTTTTTTAGGTCCAGGTAAACACAGTCAACCCATCCCTCTCTCTCCTGTGTAACATCTACCACTCTGCTATAAAAGCTTAATAAATTAGATACACAAGATCTCCCTTCCCTGAATCCAAACTGTTTCTCACTAAGCACCCCCTGTCCCTCTATGAAGTGTGTCCACTTTTTTCTTATAATTTTCTCACAAATTTTACAAACAATGCTGGTAAGGGACACCGGTCTGTAGTTAAGCGGATTTTCTCTGTCTCCTCCTTTGTAAATAGGTACTATGTTAGCTCTCTTCCATTCCACTGGCAGGTCTCCTTCATTCAGTGAAGATTTGATGATGTCATAGATTGGTTCCACTAGCTCTTCCGCACATTCTTTGAGGATCCATCCCGCCACTCCATCTGGTCCCATTGATTTCCTCACGTCCAAATCCTGCATCAATTTCAGCACTTCACTTTTTGTCACTTTCATTTCGGGCATCTGTGGTGTTCTCATTTCTCTATCAGGTTCTATAAACTCCTCTTTTACAAACACTGACTGAAGCTTTTCATTCATAACTTCACACAAGTCTTTATCTTTCTCATAGCTGTTCGTTCCAACAGTTCCAACAATACCTTCTTTTGTTTTTATTTTTCCATTTACAAATCTATAAAATAGTTTTGGCTCATTTTTGCACTTCTCTACAATATTCCTTTCAGATTTATATTGTTCCTCGCGTCGTATCTTTACGTATTCATTTCTTTTCTCCTTGTACTTATTCCAGTTATTTTCACTATGTCTCTTCCGTGCTATATTCCAGGCTCGGTTTCTTCTATCCTGTGCCATACTACATCTTGTATTGAACCATTCTTTTTCCTTCTTTACCCCTGATTGGAACCTTGGGACATATTTATGTATCCCTTCTTCATATACTTTCAAGAAAAGTCTATTTGTCTTGAACCATTTCCAGGCTTTCTAGTTCCTTCCAATTTATACTTTGGAAATACTGTTTCAAAGATTTAAAATAAGTTTTTAGCATAGTTGTATCTATTTATTTTATGTCCTTCATTTCTCTCCTCATTTTCCCCCAAATCCATCTCCATTTCTAAAATTTTGTGATAACTTTTTCCCAAGGGACAACGATAATTTATATTTTTAACGGCATGCGGATCACTGGTGAAGACTAGGTCTAGCCTGGATGGTTCATCCATCCCTCTGATTCGTGTGTTTTCTCTAACATGTTGTGTTAACATGTTTTTTGTTACTAGATTCAGTAATTTACTGCCCCAAGATTCATTATTATTTCCCGCATCAAACCCTTCCCAATTGACTTCCTTGCAGTTGAAATCACCTGTTAATATTAATTTATTTCTCCTATTAAAAAGTATTTTTAGTGCATCTAGAGATTCCGTGATTAGTTGATCATATTCTTCCCGCTTCCATGCTCTAGTTTGTGGTGGTATATAAGCCACTGCTATATCAGTTGCTTTGTTGTCCTTGTCTTTTATTGTCACTGCTATAATTTCTGATCTATTATTGCCTAGGTTGTTGTTGTTGTTGTTCCCTAAGCTGCCTGGCCGAACAGCCCCGAGTCCCTGAGAAAGGCCATGGCCACGATCAGGCTTTCCCACAGAGCTCTCATTGAGTGTAGATTGTGTTGTTGGCGTAAGTGGTTGTGTGAAATGCAGTCTTCTATGATGTGTTTAATGGTATGGGGTGGGCTGGTATGGAATGGTATGGTATGGGCTGCTCCTCAGGGGGCACGGGTCCTTGGAGCGGCTTCGGTCGCGCCGGGAATTTCCACACCTTATTGCCTAGGTTAATCTCACTTGCTTCTATATTTTTGTCAGTCATTATTAACACTCCACCCCCCACTTTTCCTTCTATCTTTTCTCCACACATTGTACCCTTCCCATCCCAACACCCCAATTCAGTACCACCTCTCAACTTTGTTTCTGCTAAGCACATAATAATTATGTGGTTTATATTTCTCATTATAGTCATTCAATTCTAATTTCTTAGACAGCAAGCCATCCACATTACTATACATCAGCTTCATCTCCCCCTTTCTTACACCTTTCTTTTTTTCTCTTTCCCTAATATTCCCAGACTCTACTCCCCCCCCCCCCACTTCCACTCCCACTCTACTTTCTCTCCCTTGCTCCCCCATGCTCTCCACCTGCCCTGTTTCTCTCACTTGTTCCTTGATTCCACAAGTCTCTCCCTCCTGTCCTTCGGTACTGGTTCTCGCTTCCTCTGTCTGACCGGTCATCCCGAAGTTCTCTGTTTGCCCCTTCGTCTTCCTCTGTGGTCCTTTGATGAACCATTTCTTCTTCTTCGTTCCTACCAGTCGCCAATAAAAAAAAATCCACTTCTTGGTCTGTTCTTTTGGCATTCAATTCCTTCACCTCATCCCTCAAACTTTTCATTTTGTTTCTTTCATCTAAGTCCATGTCTTTTTCGATGTAAATATGCTTCAGACAATCCTTATCTTTCAACCTCCATTTATTCTTCATGATTTCCTCTACTATTCCTACTGTGCGAAACTGCACTTTCATTGGCCTAGACTCTTGTTTATATTTTCCAATTCTATGCATGTCTTCGATTTCATTCTCCCATTCTCTCACACCCTCGTCCACTACCTGTAGAATCTCCCTCACTCGGTTTATCTTTATCCTACTTCTCTCCTCTTTCTTTACATTGTGTTTCTCCTTATCTCCTCTTATCACAATACATTTTTTTCTTCCAGCAGTCTCCCTCACTAGATTTTCCTTCTGTCTAATTACCTTAACTACATCCTTTTCAAAGTTACCTCCCTGCCTATGTATCTTTAATTTTGGTAAATCTACAGTTATACTAACCCTCCCCCACCGCCCCCCTTCAAAACACGCCTTTTAGCGTGTTTTTGGATGGTTCAGCAGACGCGGAAACTGAAAAAACAACGTATTTTGATACAAATTTATCACCAACCAGATAAGAGTTTTTCAGGTAATTTGTTGTTTTTTATTTGATATTTGATATTCAGTGTTGTTTAATACAGAGGACCGTCGCATTTTAGTATTTTTAACATTAGCCTAACTTAACCTAACCTAACCTAACCTAACCGAAAACTATCCTGTCTCGCCGACGGTCTAAACCCAGCTCACGTTACCTGTTTATAGGTGCGCGACGGTCTAAACCCAGCTCACGTTCCCTGTTTATGGGTTCGCGAAGGTTTGTAATACTTCAATGTATCTATTTCAAGTCAAATATACATTTCCGCGCATCATCAAACCATACTAAGTCTACTAATAATAATATTAACCCATTAGTACCAACAGAATAGCGACAAAACAGGGGTAGTATAACTGTAGATTTATCTTAATTTGTCCTCCGCTAACTGTTGCTCCTTTACTACCGTATCTCCGAAAATCTCAAATTCCTTACCTCCTCGTTCTTTTCAAATTCATCCTTCCTTAATTTAACATCCTTCATATCTTTCTTCATCCTGTCCATTTCTTCCTGCATTTCGTTAATACAGACCCTTAATACATAGTTCTCATCTTTTAGAATACTAATTTGGTTTGCCATCCGTTTTTCTCTCTGTTCACAGCCTAAGCCTTTCGTCTCCTGTTCCTCTAACTTCCGTTCTAGTTTACACAACCTTACCGCAAATGCTGATATTGCTGCTCCCTCCTCTGAGAACCCTGAAATATCAAATACTTCATGGTCATAACGGTCTCTGTTAGTTATCACCCTGCTTGGAGGCAGGCTAAGCCGGTTCCTTCCAGTTCAGTTTAGTTCAGTTGATTGGCGGGAGTAATGCCTTTAAAGCGGCACTCCCTGATGTAGGGTTCTTCTTGCGGTCCACCACTGGCCATACTGCCAGCTGGTCTTTGTTTACACCTGTTCGGCTCCAAAAGTTTCGGCGGGAACATCCGTTACTTTTTGTTTCTATTTCTTCTAATTAAATTTATTGCAACTCTCACCTTTTTAAACAAGGGAGTATATTCCCTAATTGTATTCAATTGATAATTAAACAAAAGGACAACACATATGAACGCTTCAAAATACGAAACCACCAAAATAGGCGCTGGCTGCATCAAGCGGGTATCACACTGGGCCAAATTCTCGTCATTCTCCAGTCTCCGTTTCCAGTCAGTAGCGCCGGCAAATTTTATCACACACGCCAAGCGTCTGGCTGCGTGAGTCTCCGACACAACAATAACAACGTCCGACCTTAGTCTATATTGGTCCGTTTCACCTATACTGTAATGTATAGTGATATGAATTTACATCTACAATTATAATGCAATATGACTCGATCTACACGTTAGTGTAATTTTTTGTTAAATTTGAAGCTTATGAGGAAATTTATATTTTGAACTTTTTAGATTCATACCAATCGCCGTGGCGTAGGCTATAGAACAGTGGTTTCACTTAAACTGTAGAATAATATAGATTGATATTGACAAACTTTGTGTGATAGGACCCAATCTATACGTTAATGTTGCTATGTTTTGCGTGTGAAGCTTATATAAGTAGCTATGAGGAAGTTTTTCGCAAAATATAGGCTATAGCCTGACGGAGCCCCTGTCGTTACCTCGGCATCGTACCTCGGCACTAAACGATCTTTTATATTGTGCTGTTTCACCAATAATTTAGAGTAATATGGATTTATATCGACAATTATATTTCAATATGACTCAATCTACAAGTTTGCGTGATTATGTTTAATATTTGGAGCATATATGAGGAAATATTTTGAACTTTTCGGAGGTTGTAGAATACTTGGTAGGCATAATCCTGTGTATGCGGGTAGACCTGTATTTATCTCAATAATTTGGTAATGTTACAATATATTTTTACATTTTACATTCATAAATAGTCCACTAATATACTAGGTTAGGTTAGGGTAGGTTCAGTTGCCCTCTGACCCTTGACCAGTGCGGACGTCCCCAGTGACCGCTAGTGTACCTGTTTACCCTTAGTGAGATCCTAGTGAACTTTCTTAGTGATGGCTGGTGTTGATGAGTCTGCTGTCTCCTCCCATACTCTCCAGCTTTGTCTTGCTTTGCAAGAAAGACTGTGGAGCAGGAGATTCAGTGTCTCGGAGATGAAAATTTGGCCTTGAGACTAGCTATGGCAGAGAAGAAGTGTGAGGCTACCGGAAGTGTTCCCAGGGATCGTGAAGCCCCTTGGAAAGTGGTGTCAACAAGTGCAACGGCCTGCAAGCTGAAAAGGCAGCCACTCAAGACCCACAACAACTTCAGCACCTTGGCTGATGAGTGATGGTGAGGAAGTGGCGATCATCGAGGCAGTGAGAGGGGAGGGGGGGCGGGAGTCTGCTGCTGCTGTTGCTGCAACAACTGCTGCTACACGCCGACAACGGAAAAAAGCTAAGTTTATTGTCGGTGATTCAATGGTTAGGTACCTTGACGGGGCTACTAACACTCATGTTAGTAAAGTTGTCTGCCTACCTGGCGCCGGAGTCGGAAGGGTTGGATGGTGTCCTAGAAGTGGGTGGGGAGGACCCCATCATCTTCATCAATGCGGGGTCCAATGACATGTGGAGATGCAGGACTGAGGAGTTGCTGACCAAGTACCAGGAAATGCTGGAGAGGATCAAGGAGAAGGGTGGATTTCCTGTGGTACACAGTATCCTGCCAAGAAGAGCGGTACGGAAGGAATGGTCCTCCAGGGCTATTGGTGTAAATAGCCGGCTGGAGAAGTATTGCAAGGCAAAGTCAATACCATTTCTAGATAACTGGACCCACTTCTATGGTAAGGATGAACTGTATGCCCAGGATGGAGTACATCTTTCTCGACTAGGAGTTTCGACCTTAGCCAGCTCACTGGACAAGATTGTTGCGGGGTTTCGTTAAAAAACCTGGGTGTGTAAGTAAAATACTGTCTCCATATGGAGCAGGTACTTCATGTGACAAACCAGTGAGTAAAATAGAAATAATCAGTCAAGATAGTGCGGATATAGTGATGTGTAATAGTAGTATCGATAACACTACACATGTAACTGATAGTAAAGATGAGAATACTGATAGAGTAGAATTTCCATCTAGAGCTAGTAGTTCAACAGGAAATAATAAGTTAGCTAAACACAATAGAAAATTAGTTGCAAATAAAAGTAATAGGTTGAGGGTATATTATACAAATTGTAGGAGTTTATGTAACAAAATGAACGAACTTAGAGCACTCGTTAGCACAGAAAATATAGACATAATAGCGCTAACTGAAACGTGGATTAATACAGAATCTAGGCATTTTTTAGCAGAATTTGATATTCCAGGATATAGTTTGTTTAAATATGACCGAACAAGTAGGAGGGGCGGGGGTATAACAGTGTTTGTCAGGAGTACATTAAAAAGCTGTATTAAATCAGGTATTAGACTAAATAATGATAATGAAAGTGTTTGGGTAGAGGTTAACGAAGGTAGTGAGACCATAGTTATTGGAGTTATATATAGACCGCCTAATACGAGTAGAAATGGCGGAACATCGTTATGGGAGGAAATTAAAATAGCATCAAGGTTTAGCAATGTGTGCATTATGGGGGATTTTAATTTTCCGAACATTGATTGGCAGCACCAAATAGGCGACTCCGATTCAGTAGAGTTTATTGAGGTAGTACAAGATAGTTTTTTATTTCAATTCATAGATACACCGACTAGAGGTATTAATATTCTTGATTTAGGTTTCAGTAACAATGCACATATGATAAATAATGTAGAGATTGGTGACCACCTAGGAAATAGCGATCATAAATCTATTTATTTTAATATACAATGGACAGGGAATGCTAAAGAGAATACGACACTTATCCCAGATTTCAGAAAAGCCGATTATGGTGGGCTAAGAAGAGACTTAAGGGTGGACCCTATTGTTAAGCAATTAGATCAGGATATGCCAGAGTTAAACTTGCCACCTACATATAACCACTTTATTGCTTCACTCCACAATGCTCAAAATAAATATATCCCTAAAAGAAGATTTAGATCGACGATGCAGAACCAAAATGGATGACTAATAAGATAATAGATCTTATAGGAAAAAAGAAAGGAATATATAGAAAAATAAAGAAAGGCGAAAATCATCTACATACAGTATATACTATCAGACTCTATCAAGACAGGTCAAAAAGGAAATTAGGAAAGCAAAAAGAAATTATGAAATAAGGATAGCCAGTGACTCAAAAAATAACCCTAAAGCTTTTTACCAACTATATAAATCTAAAGTTAGAGATGTAATAGGCCCTCTAAAAACTTCAATAGGAGAAATAACAAAATTATTTAGAAATGTGCAGTACATTAAATAGTCAGTTTCTTTCCGTTTTCACAAATGAAAATTTGGCACAGATTCCAGAAGTCAATATGGTATATAGTGATATTATGGAAAATATGTTAAGTACAGTTAGTATAAGTAGGAATTATGTGCTTAAGGAAATTCTATCTATCTATATATGCTCAGGCCCAATCCCCATTTTGGGGGTAGCCGACTCAAGACAGAGCAAAAACAGGGAAAACACAAAAACAACATAAAACAAAAAATAAACACAGATAAAAAACACAAACTCTCACACATCCAGGTCACCCAGGAGAAGACCCAGAGACCAGGGTTACCAAGGTCGCTCCAGCACTCCCCCGGCCCCTGACCACCCGGAGAGGTTCCGATCTCGGCAGGCAGACATGCAGCGGAGCCAAAGCCACAAGCCCTCCCACCACACTTCCAGGCACACCCTTCATATTAATCGTCTCCCCGGGCCAGGCGCCTGATGGACTATTATCTAGTCCAACTTGCGCCCGACCCCTTACTCCAAATGACCACGTGTTCACTCAACTATTCACAAGCATTCTCCATTCACTCCTGTCCACCACCACTTCCCCTGCCTGATCTATAGTCATTCCTCTATCATCCAAAGCCTTTCTTACACAGTCTCTCCATCTCAATGGGGGTCTTCCTGCCCTTCTATCTCCCCTTGTACCTGACTCACATATTCTCTTTGTAAGCCTTTCATCTCCCATTCGTTCGACATGACCATACCAGCTCAGCACCCTTCTGTCCACTCTGGCTGACAAATGTTCTTGCTGCCCCACTCTCCTACGTATCTCTTCATTCCTCAATCTGTCTCTACGAGTAACTCCACACATACTCCTCAAGCAGCTCATCTCCATCACATCCAGCCCTCTTTCTCCTTTTTCTTCAGAGCCCATGTCTCAGCCCCATACATCACTGTTGGCACAACAATTCCTTGATACAGTGCACTTTTTACTTTCACTCCGAGATTTCTCGTCTTCCACATACTTCCCATTGCTCCGAAAACCTTCCTTCCTTCCTTCACACACTCTCTGTTTTACCTCCACTTCCATACCTCCACTCCTGCTTATCGTTCCTCCTAGATATTTAAAACACTCTACTTGTTCCAATATTTCCCCATCCAGCCTCACATCTAGATTCACCCTATGCTCTCCCCTATTACACACCATTACTTTACTTTTATTGACGTTCACCTTCAGTTTCCTCCTTCCACAAACCACACCAAACTCTTTGACTACCCGCTGCAGTTTCTCATCAGAATCCGCCACCAATGCTGTGTCATCAGCGAACAGCAACTGATTAAGGAAATTGACAGACTGAAACCTCAAAAATCGCCTGGTCCTGACGAGGTATATGCTAGAGTATTAAAAGAATGCAGAGATGAGTTAAGTAGTCCATTAGCATTTTTATTTAACAAGTCATTAGAAACAGGTTTAGTTCCAGAAGCTTGGAAGCTTGCAAATGTAGTTCCGATCTTCAAAAAAGGTGGTAAATCGATAGCATCCAATTACCATCCCATTAGTCTCACATCAATCATAGGAAAGTTGCTAGAGTCTATTATTGCTAGGAAAATTAGAAGCCACTTAGAAAAATTTAACTTAATAAATTCTTCTCAGCATGGATTCACTCAAGGACGTTCTTGCCTTACTAATTTGCTTAGTTTTTCTCAGAGGTATATGAAGCAGTAGATAGTGACAAGTCATATGATATTATTTATTTAGATTTCAGTAAAGCTTTCGACAGAGTCCCTCATGAGAGATTGATGAGAAAGGTTGAGGCACATGGAATAGGAGGGTCGTTGTTGGGATGGATTAGGTCATGGCTAATTGGTAGGAAACAGAGTCGGCATAAATGGTACCAAGTCAGAGTGGGGAGCAGTCAAAAGTGGTGTCCCCCAGGGATCGGTATTAGGTCCCCTGTTGTTTCTTATATACATAAATGACCTAGATTTAGGTATAACTAGTAGGATAAGTAAATTCGCAGACGATACTAAAATGGGGAGATCAATTGATTCAGATAGCGATATAGAGTGCCTCCAAAGGGATCTAGATACCTTACATGAATGGTCAGTAAATTGGCAGATGAAGTTTAACATTGACAAATGCAAGGTATTAAAGATAGGGAAGATGCAAACAAATTTTAAATATAAACTAGCTAATTTAGAATTAGAAAATTCAGACTGCGAGAAAGAGCTAGGTGTGTTTGTTAGCAATGATTTGAAGCCTAGAAAACAGTGTATAAGCGTTCGTAATAAGGCAAACAGGATTCTCGGGTTCATCTCTAGGAGTGTGAGTAACAGAACTGCTGATGTTATCTTACAACTTTACTTGTCATTAGTGAGACCCCATATGGATTATGCTGTCCAATTTTGGTGTCCTTATTACAGAATGGACATAGATTCATTGGAGAGAGTACAGCGTAGAATGACAAAAATGATCCATAATATTAGAAATCTTCCGTATGAAGAAAGGTTGAAGAAATTAGGTTTACATTCGTTAGGGAGACGCAGAGTTAGAGGGGATATGATAGAGGTGTTCAAGTGGGTTAGTGGGATTAACAAAGGGGACATGACAAATGTACTAAAGCTCAGTGATAGCGAAAGAACTCGTACCAATGGTTTCAAATTAGATAAATTTCGTTTCAGAAAAGATATAGGCAAATATTGGTTTGGTAACAGAGTTGTAGATGGGTGGAATGGACTACCAAGTGCTATAGTGGGATCAAAAACGGTAGGGAGCTTTAAGATAAAATTGGATAAGCATATGGACGAGAAGGGTTGGGTGTGAAGGGGGATCAGCCGGGTTGGGCCAATCAGCGCTCTGCAGACCCCCGTAATCCTGCATTAATCTCTAACCGTTTTGGTAAGATGATCCTCAGGGTATTAGTGTTGAGCCTATAATTGGGGTTGTGTGGGACAGGGATCTGCCTTGCTTAGGCCAATCGGCTTTCTGCAGATCTGCAGACTCCCATTTTCTTATGTTCTTATGTTCTTATGTTCTTAAATATATTGTTCAATGATTCTTAGTAAATAGGCATCTGAAAAACAGTTCCTCCTGCTACACACCCGAATGTTTTCGGTTCATACCAATCGCCGTGGCGTAGGTATAGGAAGTGGTTATTTAGCTGCAAGTGGTGTAGCTATTTTTGCATTAATTCACTTAGTTTATGTCTATCCGCAGCCCTTCTCACAATCAAAACACACAATTATGTAGCAAAATATATATTTCGACGTCATATACTTGAGATATCAATGAGATTAAATGCGAGCTGTAAAGAGGCTGACAATCTACCTCCATCAAAAAATGGAGCTTCCCATCCAGTGCGGGAAGCATCCTAGCTCCATCAAATGATGAGATTTGTGCTGGAGACTGGCGGTAGCCAGAACGAGAATTGGCCCAGTGCTGGTCGCTCGCACGTCCGTCCTCCACCACGGTCTGACTGTGTGTGTGCATGTATTTGTGTCAGTTTCATGGTCAGGGGCGAGGCGAGACACTCAGTCTCACTGACAGAGGCAATAAATCTGCTCATACATGTCGCCACTGTCGCGTCATAGGGAGAGGAGTGGGGAAGATGTGTGTTTTTTTTTTGTTTTTTTTGTTTTTTTAGAAAAATATATCATGCCAAGCAACTGAAAGAGCCGTAAAACTTTCAAGAAAGGTAGATATTATTTATAGGTAAGGAGTCAGCATAAAAATGTATAAATCTTAGGGAAGGGGTAACCTACTGAGGTAGGAGTCGGCCGTACCCTGTGTCAATAAAAAACTTTAAAAGTGGCGTACTGTAAACCTAAATACTGTATAGGATTAAACAAAAAAAATTTAATGGGAGACAATATAACTTTAAATGAAACTACTAAAGTGGGGGAGATGGTGGGAGGAAATAGGGAGAGGCATGGGTGGATGGGTGCGGAAGGGGATGGGAATAAAGCCTAGTCCATCACTAGGCTGATATGGCCCGCAAAAAGATGTAATTGTGTGGTGCGAAAATGCTTGATACCATTTTGAATTGCTGAGGTATCGACCGTGGAATTAAGAGTGTGTCTGGGCATTAGGTGTGTCAGTGAAGTGTTTCACACGAACCGACTTGGTTGGTTTGGACACGGGGAGAGAATGGATGATCAGAACTGGGTGAAGAAATGCCAAACTGTGAACATGGGGGGGAGCTGCGTGTAGGGGTAGACCTAGAATGACGTGGGATCAGATACTCCGGTCCGATCTCAAAATAAAGAACTTGACAACAGAGGCAGCCCTTGACTCAGCCGCCTGGGGGGCCGCCATTTGAGACGTGGGACTGTAACCACATTCTCTGTGGACAGAGCGGTCTTTGAACTTGTATGTATGAGGGGAGGGAAGGGTTGCGTTTCGTTAGGTCCAACAAAATTCTGAAGACCAATAGAGACAAATTTGTTCAAACTTATGCCAAAATACACTGGTTGAAAGCCATTCTAAGTACAGTAGGGTCTCACATAGAACGATTCTCTTATAGAACGAACGACCTAAAATATTGTTCCAAAATTTTCGTTAGGAACGAATGTGATCATATAGAACGATTTCGCCATCAAAGTAGGGCTAATTCGAGGAGTTCTCATATAGAGCGCCGAAATATCGTACAAAACGTCGGGTGACTTGACGTAGGTTGCACATTGTGACGTCACCGTCATCCGAGACGCTTGGGATGCTGGGCAGGGGGGGAGGAGAGGGGGGCAGTCTGCCATCTTTTTGCCTCGGTGACGAACCCGCACATACGCTCCAGACGGAAATTTTCGCTTTCAGTGAACATTGACCATATTGGGCCACCAAAATACCATCCCTATTAGATTTAAGGTAAGCAACAATATGCCTATTTTATCATTTCTATTCATAACTTATCATTTATATATGCTTTGGTATGCATGGGTGTGAATGAGTATAAATGTAAGGGTACGTACGGGAGGACCGATCGACCAATATCAATTATTCCCATAAGGTACGTGTTTCACATAGAGCGAATTCACATAGAACGACCTCGTTTATCGACCAATTTCTCGTTCTATGTGAGACCCTACTGTATCTGGGCAGTGTGTTGAGTAAAGATGGGACTATGGATGAAAAAGTGCGGGAGAGGGTTGTAGGAACGCTGAAAGCAGTAACAAGAAATAGGGTGGTCAGTATGGAAGTGAAGAAGTCCTTGCATGACAGTGTGGTAATCCCGACACTGACTTACGGAAGCGAAGCATGGACGTTGATTGAGAGACTCGGACCAAGAGTGAGAGCAGTGGAAATGAATTACTTAAGAAGTGCGTGCAGAGTTACATGGAGGGATAGACAGACTAATGAGGAAGTAAGAAGGAGGTGTGGTGTGGAGGTAGATGTGCTGTAAAGTGTGAAAAGGAACAACTTGAGATGGTTTGGCCATATGGAACGTATGGAAAGCGAGAGAATGACTAAGAGGGTGTACGAGAGCGAGGTGGAGGGACAGAGAGGGAGAGGTAGACCGAAAGAGAGGTGGAAGGGTGGAGTGAGGAAGTATATGAACGAAGGCGGTGCTGGTTGGGGGGAGGGGCGTCGACTGACTGGGGGCAGTTCGTTCGTGGCCACCCCTTCGGGGATCACGGCATCAGGCAATAGATAGATAGATAGAAAGCCATTCTCCCCACTATGTATGGTATAAATAAGGTTGAGTTTCCTTCACCTAGGATAAAAGAAAAGGTTATTATGTATAATAATATTAACAAAATAAACACACATTTACAAGGACCAAAGGAGACGCAACCCAGGTACTCTAAGGAGACGCGCATCTCCATAGATTTTACACAGTGTGTCTCTATAGGTCCCAGGGTAGCCCTTATTCTAGTTGAGGCAGCTTCGTTAATGGTGAAGGAAACTCAACCTTATTTATACCAGACATAGAGGGGAGTATGGCATTCAACCAGTGTGGTGTCCGACCGCATCAGTTTGAAAAAATGCGTCTATTGGATTTCAGAATTTATGCGGGACCTAAGGAAATACACCCTTCCTCTACTTCAGTTGTGCAAGCATAGGCCTCTTGGTCATGCAATAGTATACTTCAACTCACACATCCACCTGCAACAACAGAAAATAAATTCAAATTAGGGAAATGTAAGAAAATTAGCTTTCAATATATTTGTTTTCTTAATTTTTCTATAAGAAATTGGTGAAAACAAAATCTCATCTCATACAATAACATGAAATTTAAAAGCTGGTACAGTACTATGTGAGACTGTGAGGTGATAGTTGAAGAATTTTGGCCCCCCCATTCATGCAGCTATCTACTCATCATATGTGTGTGCAAGTTTTTTTGTTTCAAGTGCGTCTCCTTGGATCCATGCGTCTGCATTGGGCATCGTACCCAATTCACAATCAGAAAGAATGTATGTACATACAACAAATTTGTCAGAAGTTCTAATAGAATCACCATGGCCAACTTACTAGTCCAACGCTGTTCCTCACTGAGTGCTCCACACGAAGTGCAGTTTTAGTCTGATGTCGTAGTGGCGGTGATCCAGGCAGCCCTGTTCATTGCTGCCTCACTTGTGAGGTTTCTTAACCTATAAACGGCAAGCTGGGTGTATTGAACACCACTGTTCTGGGCGAGCATATTAGGCTCCATTCATGCCTATAATCGTCATTTTACGATAAATATCGTTATTACTTATATGCGCCTATTTTACCTTCACTATGAAGATAGTAACCTGTAACAACAATAAAACAAGTGGGAATAAGATTTTTATGGTCAAAATCGTGAATAAACATGGAGCAGCCCATTCATGAATTGTGGAGCAAATTCAGGCAACCCCTCCCTTCACGAGGCCTCAAGCCAGACTGACTTACTCACACTCTCCCTGGCCTTACGCAACACACTCGCTAGTCACATGACCACACCATAGAACCGGCTTGGAGATGTTTACACGAAAATATACCAACGAATTAGGGAATAATAGGGAAAATGGGTGATAATTGAAGGGGGGGGGGGGGGGGGGATGTGGAAGAGTGATATGAAGTATAGAGGAAAAAAAAAAAAATTAAGTGCTACTGAGGTCTAAAAAAAAAACATGTTTTTTTTAGGCCTTCCCTCTTAACCCGGCAAGCGCGATAGGCCTCACGGAAGGCTTCCTATAGGGAACGCGATAGGCCTCACGGAAGCAGGACCATAAAAAAAGCCTTCCATAAAAAAAAAGGGCCTATCAAAACAAAGGAATTTGTCTCTAGGTGAGATAATTCCCCTCCAGTACTCATCCATGTAAATCTCACCCACCCCCCTCCCCTCCTTCCCCACCTTATTCCCCCCCTCCCTCCCCTCCTCAATTATCACCTATTTTTCCTCTTATTATCATCATTTATCGGTTATTTTTCTCTCCCGCGATAATGTAGCACAAGTGGGTTGCATAAAAGATCGTTATGCAACACCCAGACACCGGCACACACCGCCTCGCTCGTCTCAGTTGACTCCCAGACAGCGAGAGGGGAGGGCTGCCTGTCTCTCTCTCTCGCCTGAGATTATGACCGGGTGGCCAATATCTTCGTTTTTCACCACCCAAATGCTTTTCCCACTTATTTTAGCACTCTTGAAGGTTCATATATACAGTACATCATATATGTAAAATAAAAGCATACCGAAAACAAATAATGGTTTATATTGTAAATATAACAAATTCTGTCAGAATCCAGGGCTAGAAATGCACAAATAACTACCCTAGCACCTACGTCTATATCGCGCTTGTCAGGTTAAGAGCTTTGCCGCCGTTGCCCAGTAAAACTTCTTAAGAGCTTTCTCGCCGTTGCCGGGTTAATTGAAGATCAGATTGTATAACTTGATCCCAGGACTGTTTTAGGTCTACCTCTTGGTGTAGCTCCCTCCATTTAGGGGAGGTGAGGTGAGGTGAGGTGGAGTGGTCTTGCCACTGGACTAGTAGTCCAATGGACCCGGGTTCGAATCCTGATATGTCAATGGAAATATATTATTGGGAAGGAGTTTGTGCTGTACCTAGTATCTGTGCATTACCAAAAGCCCACCAAAACGCCAAAAAAAAACCCTCTTTGTTCCCTGATTACATAGCACTGTATGAATTTTCCCATATTCAAATTATGCTACAGGGGAGCAATGCCTAGTAAGTTAAATGCTCAATAGGTGGTGTGCTGAGAGTGAGGGTCCGAGTCTAGGGGATGAGACAGTGAGGCGCAAAGGTGAAGAATCTTCAGAGATGGGGCTGCTTCGAGCCATCAGTGGGTGCTTCACATGTCTCACCCCCTAGAATGGAACGAGACCTCACGGGCTTCACCGTGTTGAGCGGTAGAATGTACAGGCTCTCAGCCTATTCCCGAGAGGTAGTTGAAATATATAAAACAAAAATTGCCATACTCTCCAGCTGGTGTGATGACTAAGAATACGGCCCATAGACTATACCAAATCACCTCTTCAATTCTATTCTCTTTGGTTTCTCTAATGGTGGCATTTCAAATCCATTTACATACATACATACATAACATTTTAAGACAGAGTGCTCCACACATACGTGCAGTTTCAGTCTCTTGTCCTAATGGCAGCATTCCAGGCAACCCTGTTAAGGGCTGCTTCACTTGTCAAATTTTTGGATTTGAGATAGGCACGTATAGTCTGATCCCAGGTCTTCCTCGGTCCACCGCTTGGTGCACCATACACATTTCAGTATATTAAAGTCTATGGGTATATTCCTCTTTTAACTTCCCATAAAGCAAGTAGCACACTTTTCACACATGCAACATACATCTTCCCCTTAGTGCAGAGTGATGGGCCGCCCTTTGTTAATAGTGGTAACAACTCTCGAAACTTTTTACACATGTCTATCTATTTCAACAGAACTAGGCTATACAAAACCCTTAGGTGGCAGATTTTATCAACACACTCTAGAGACAGTTCCCAATTTAACATTCTTCTTTCCATTCTAGGCTCAGCTTTAGATTTCCTGCAAGATATATTAGAGATAAAATCAGCCACAGAGTCTGCCTCTTATGTTATTTCACCTTGTACCTAAGCTTTTCACACACCACAAAGTGTTTTTAGAGCACCTTCCTTATGATCTCCATTCACAACCAGTCATCAACATTCTATAAGTCCAAAGGCAACCCTGTCCTAAAATTATGTTATATCTTATGCTAACCCAGAACCCTATGTATTTAAAGGTCGATAACTTTCTTTCTCCCACAGCGTGTTTCCGAATGGGCAGCGTACCGATGAAGGTGGTGGGTGAGGGAGTAAGGGAAGTATGGTCTCTCCCCCGCACCTCCCTCCTCCTCCTCATCTCTACTCTGCTCCTCCTCCTGCTATTTGCCTCAGCAGCATTCATGCTGCACCGCGTCGACTTATTAAGCCAGCAGTTGGGCCTCGAGAAGTATGATGAGTAGTGAGTGAAACCCTGTAATGTAGTCGCCCATATTAGGTGCATATATTATTTTAAGTACAGATTGTTAGTCATGGTCAGGTATTTGTGGTACACATGGCACAGTGAGCGTTGATTAACCCTTCGCGTTCGGCATGTTTGAACCTTCCCGCCACCCCTGAACCGGCTGAAATATTGTATTTTTGTGATTTTGGCACGCTTATAAATACACAAAACAAAATTGCCAAACCTAGGTTGTATATACAGTATATCCAAAGGTAGCACTTGTTGTTACCTTGCGAATGGTGATGACTAGAATATTCTAGACCAAGTGGTTAAATTTTTATGGTGAAAATAATTGGGCCTGTTATGGCCACCATGAGCCTGAATCCTTGTGAGAGTTGGTTATGGAATGTTTGGGTATACAGTATATATCTCTACAATTAAATGGGCTAACCTAGGTTATATACATATCAGAGGTAGTACTCACTGTTATCTTGCGATGGATGAAAACTAGAACATTTGTATATAAAGTTGTTTTCATTTGAGATGAAAAATAAAGATGTGTGTACTGTATTGACACATGATCAACATTATGTCCGAATGCGGCAATGCAGTAGCCTACTGGCGGCTAAGGCTATAGTTTGTATACATTCGTTCAACTATTGATTTTTGGTTATTGATCATGTAATAATATTGATTATATAGATTATTGATTACTGATTTATTTCACCATTGTTACCATTCCTAAGTCAATGTCCACTGCTTTAATGCATCGATTGCGGCTACAGAAAATGCGAAGACGTCGGTCTGGTTTGTCAACAACCCTGACATAGGCAGAGGGCTGGTCCTACAATGCCAATCAGATAACCTTTTCATCCTTAACGACATCCATCAACATACCCATATTCTCCACCAAGCCCTCTTCCTCCCATCATCTCCAGATATCACCTTTTATTCCCCAGAACTCACCCCCACAACATACTGGAGGGTTTTCAAAACCTTAGGTTCTGACCACCTCCCGATCATTATCACCTCCAAAACCAGACTCACCCCAGCTGGCACCCCACACATACACTCTGACATTGTCATTGAGATGATAAAAGCCTCAGGGGAGACTGGTGTCAGCTTAGTCACTGAGATGATAAACACCATTATGGTGGGCTGGATCTATCAGAGTGAGGGTTGGTGTCCTCTACTTCCCGTAGCTAGTTCTGAATTTACCTTTTTCATCATTCTTATTTCTATCGTTCTTCCTGAGAGTGGTGAAGGCAGTGGGGCCATAATGGTATGCCCCAAGGTTCCCTAGTGTCTTACTCTCACAGCCCACTGGTACAAGTCGGCCTTTCTCTCTGGCGTAGAGATGCAGTGACCCTACCGCCCGCCACTTCGGTGGTGCAGTCAGTCTCTGTAGCAGTTACGGTGATTTCTTGTTACTGCCTTATTGTAGCATGGTTAAGGCTAGTGTGGTGCGATTTTGCCAAGTGCAAGTGCTTATGGGGGACTTTATTGAGTTCTGCTGAGGCACTGTTAGCGCTATACCAACATCAGCCACAGTGATAACATGATGGGGCGTTGTTGTGGCAAGACTTTGTTGTACTGTGCTGCAGCAAAGACTGTAGCCACCGTGTTATGATTGCTGTGCACTGTGTGCAGTACTGTGATTATACCATGGAAGTCACATTCACTGTAAACGGTTGCAGTCTTTAAACCCCATGAAGGTCTGTGAGAGAGTCTTTGCGGGTAATAATAATAATAATAATAATAGTTCTTAAAGCTAGCGCATGCTAAGCTAGCTAAGGATAGCTCAATAAGGCCGATTAGGCGTATTTCCATTGGAGTCCTGTACTACTACCCCATCCCTTTGCTCATGAGGGATGGTAACGACTCAGTGCTTGTGAAAAATCTTTAATGCGCCGAGCGTGGGCGCGAACCCGGGCCTTCTGGGTGGAAGTCCGAGACGCTAGTCACTACACCAAGCGAGCCGGGTTTGATCAGGCAAAGCATCTCCATTGATGATATGCAGTTTGGTTTTATGCCAGGACGTGGTACCGGTACAACCAACCGATGCTATCTCTATAGTCAGGCAGATACAGGAAAGATACTTACTAAAAGGCAAGGATCTTTAATTTGTGTTTGTAGTCCTGGAGAAAGCCTTTGACAGGGTGCCTAGAGATGTTGTGTAGTGGGCTATGAGGAAACTTGGTGTGGAAGAGTGGCTGGTGCGTGTGATAATGAAGATGTATAAAGATTCGCGAATTGCAGTGAGGGTGAAAGGTGTACTGAGTGAGGAGTTCACAGTCCGTGTTGAAGCTGATCAGGGTTCAGTGTTAAGCCCCCTCCTCTTTATTATGGTCCTGGAGGCACTGTCTAAAGATTTACGATCCGGACTCCGTGGGACCTGTTTTATGCAGACAATTTAGTCCTAATGGCTGACAATCTGCAGGATGCTGAGGCCAAATTCAGAAGATGGAGAGAGGGCATGGCGAGCAAGGGTTTAAGAGTCAATATTAACAAAACCAAGGTTATGCATTGTAGATTGAGACGTGGCAATGTGGAAAAGAGCGGTGCATACCCATGTGCAGTGTGTGGAAAGGGTGTGGGCACTAACTCGATTCAGTGTAGCATCTGTCGATGTTGGGTGCACCATGGGAGTAAGCGCTGTAGTAGAATAAAAGGACCCCTGCTGAAGGATAAGTCAGAATTCGAGAAATTTGAGTGAGTAGTGTGCAAGGGCGAGCTTGTGTAAAATGTTGATCCTGTTACTGTGAATTTTGGAAATAAGTCATTGGAGCTGGTGGACAGGGGAAGAGCAAGGTTATGGTCTTCGAAAGGGGTGAAGTCACAGTGTGTGAGGTGAAGCTGAACGGTCAGGCTATGGAGATCGTCAACTCTTTTAAGTATCTGGGCAGTGTGTTGAGTAAAGATGGGACTATGGATGAAGAAGTACGGGAGAGGGTACAACAGTGGGAAGAGGGTTGTAGGAACGCTGAAAGCAGTAACAAGAAATAGGGTGGTCAGTATGGAAGTGAAGAAGTCCTTGCATGACAGTGTGGTAATCCCGACACTGACTTACGGAAGCGAAGCATGGACGTTGGTTGAGAGACTCAGACCAAGAGTGAGAGCAGTGGAAATGAATTACTTAAGGAGTGCATGCGGAGTTACATGGAGGGATAGACAGACTAATGAGGAAGTAAGAAAGAGGTGTGGTGTGGAGGTAGATGTGCTGGAAAGTGTGAAAAGGAACAACTTGAGATGGTTCGGCCATATGGAACGTATGGAAAGTGAGAGAATGACTAAGAGGGTGTACGAGAGCGAGGTGGAGGGACAGAGAGGGAGAGGTAGACCGAATGAGAGGTGGAAGGATGGAGTGAGGAAGTACATGAACGAAGGCGGTGCTGGTTGGGGGGGAGGGGCGTCGACTGACTGGGGACAGAGGTGCATGGGGGCGGTTCGTTCGTGGCCACCCCTTCGGGGATCACGGCATCAGGCAATAGATAGATAGATAGATAGATAGATAGCTGGTGGACAAGTTTTGTTATCTAGGAGATACCAGCTCTGCCGGTGGTGGGGCCGAGGCTGCCACTGTCGGTAGAATTAGATGTGGCTGGGGGAAGTTCAGAGAACTGCTGCCAATTCTGACCATGAAAAGAATGCCTCTCCCCCTGAAGGGAAAGGTGTATGCCTCATGTGTTAGTAGTGCAATGATGTATGCCTCAGAAACATGGGCTGTTAAAGTAAAGGATGTCAACAGAATGGAACGTAATGAGATGAGAATGGTGAGATAGATGTGTGGGGCCAAGCTGCAGGATAGAATAACAAATTATGAGCTGAGGAGACGTTAAGGTATAAAGAGTATTAGCGTGGAGATGCGTACAAGTAGACTGGGATGGTATGGGCATGTGGAGAAAATGGGTGAACAAAATTGGGTGAAAAGTTGCAGATCTGTGATTGTGGAGGGAGCTGCACCAAGGGGTGGACCGAGGAAGACCTGGGATCGGACTATACGTGTCTATTTAAAATCCAAAAACTTGACAAGTGAAGCAGCCCTTAACAGGGTTGCCTGGAACGCCGCCATTAGGACAAGAGACTGAAACTGTACGTATGTGTGGAGCACTCGGTCTTAAAATGTTATGCATGTATGTATTAAAGAACCAACTGGGAAGCTTTCACAAATGAGACAGAACAACACTTTGAAACCCTAAACAGTAGGCCTACACCCATCACTAACATCAACAATGCTGTTCACACAGTCAACACAATTATCCAAAATGTAGACAAGAAACACATTCCAATAGGTAATAGAAAAATACACAACGCCAACTTCACACCAGAAATTCAAAACCTCATCAGACATCGCTACACACTGAAACACTCCCCAGCACCCCACACACAGGACACAACACAACAATTCTAAGCACTTAACTCACAGTTTAACAACAAAATACTAGAACAACAAACATTAAATTGGAATAATTACCTCCAAACACTTGATCACAAAACGACCCCAAACAACTTTACAGAACACTAAACAGCATTACACTTTCCAACAGCAACACAACACAATCACATGCCACAATCACAAAGTCCCATGGCGGGTGGGCCGACTTAACACACAGTTTAACAAAATACTAGAACAACTAACATTAAATTGGAAAGATTACTTCCAAACACTTGATCACAAAGCGACCCCAAAAAACTTTACAGAACACTAAACAGCATTACACTTTCCAACAGCAACACAACACAATCACATGCCACAATCACAAAGCCTCATGGCGGTTGGGCCGCATCCCAATTGGGCCGCCTGACGGTCAGGCCGCCGCTCATGTAGTATTCGGGCGTATCGCCCACGTTCTCGTCTATTTTGACTGCCGTAGGATACAGTAATGGGTTGAGGGGGGGGGGGGGGTTATTTGCCCACCCTCATCCCCCCATGACTTATTGTCATCATCATATAATATTGCCAGCAGGGGGACAAAATAACAAATACGCCGCGGCCCAACCATACTGCGGCCTGGCCGACTGTACATTTAATCACAACAACAGATTCTATGCCTTCATCCAAACAAAAGCAAAAGCAAACACTCTCATTAATCATTTCTCTCATGTCAGCCACCTAAACCCCCATCATGATGACCGACGTGTCATCCGACGTAAGAGACAATTCCCCACAGACCCTGACTATGCAGCTTTTACCAACAACCAGACAAAGCACATCATCAACAATCTCAAGCACTCACCCGCCTGTGGTCCAGACAACAAAAGTAGCATAGACCTCAGACACCTATGACCACTAGGCATACAAGCACTTTGAAATGTATTCCCCCATGGGGGTAAGGGGGCCTCCATCTTATGGTGGAGGAAAAAAAGAATATGCCCACGCTTCCTACTGCGTGTCGTACAAGGCGACTAATAGGGGGAATGGGGGTAGATTGTATGCACCAATCGAACAGGGCTATACCCAGAAGAGGCTGTAAGCATTTGATAGGCTAATGAATTGCTGGAACTCCTGTTTCATTTGCTTGGCCTCTCTTACTGATTCCCTTTGTGCCTCACTTACACTGAAAGTAGTCCAGCATGCTCTCACAAACACCTCCTCCTCCTACTTCACTACACTTAACATGCACACCACACTTCCTCTTTCATAAATTGTTTAAACATTTTGAACACAGGCCCAGCCCCGGAGTCCCCAGGGGGGGGGGGGGGGTACCATAAATACCCCCACACATGCCCGACTTTCCCCTGACGACCCCTCTAAATGCTCTGGACCATGGCTTGTCACTCTTACTATCAATTTTTTCAATATTCGCGGCCTTTCCTCTAATTTTCACTCTGTCGAACACCATCTCTCCTCCCCCAAACCTGATCTTCTTTTCCTCACCGAAACCCAGGTATCTGAGACAACTTCCAGCAGTCCCTTCTCTGTATCCTCTTACTTTCTCTATCCTAGTTTCAAAGCCAAAGGCGGATGTTGTGCATACGTGCACAACAAACTCACTTGCTCTCGTGTTCCCGATTTCGACTCCTCTGAATTCTCAACTTTATGGCTCAAACTATCCTGTCATTTTCATACTAAATATTTCTGTGCTGTCTATCTTTTCCTTAACTCTACCAACTTTCCCAAATTCTTCGACTATCTAAACCCTAAAGTGGAACACATTCTATCTATCTCTCCCATCTCCATCTTGGGAGATTTCAACGTTCACCACTGCCAATGGCTCTCCTCTCACTCTACTGACCAACCTGGTGAACAAGCCTATGTCTTTTCTATCATAAATTACCTAGAGCAGCTGGTCCAGCAACCCACCCGTATCCCGGATCGCTTCGGAGATCGGCCCAACATTCTTGACTTATTTCTGACTTCTAACCCTTCTTCTTATACTGTCAATCTTTTCTCTCCTTTGGGCTCCTCCGACCATAAACTTATCTCCGTCACCTGTCCTGTCTCTTCAGTACGGCCATCCGATCCTCCTAGCCGGCGGCGCTTATGGCACTTTGGCGCTGCCGACTGGGAGGCTCTCCGGCAGTACTTCTTTGATTTCCCATGGAATTACTTCTGCTTCCGTGGCCGAGGACCCTCGGAGAGTGCTGAACGCATTACCAAGGTAATCCTCTCGGGCATGGAAGCGTACATTCCATTTTCTTTCTCTCAGTCTAATGCAAAAAAAATCTTGGTTTACTCACGCTTGTTCTACTGCTATCCACAACAAGGAGGAAGCATTCAAACGGTACCGACGCCTTAGAACTCAAGAATCTCATTCTTCCTATGTTTCTGCCTGGAATCAAGCCAAATCTGTTCTTCGACTTGCCAAGCACTCTTTGATCAATAATAAATGCACTGAACCATCCAACTCTAGCTCTTCCCAAGCTTTCTGGCATCTAGCCAAAAACCTCTCCATCAACTTTTCTTCCTCATCTTTCCCTCCCGTTTTCCACTCTGATGGCACAACCATCACTTCTTCCTCTGACAAAGCTGAACTCTTCGCTCAAACTTTTGCCAGAAACTCTACCTTGGATGATTCCGGTGCTATTCCTCCCTCTCCACCCCCCTCTCTCCTACTTATGCCTAACATCCTAATCTCTTCTAAAGATGTACTTTCTACCCTCTCTGGGCTTAATACTAAGAAGGCGTACGGTCTGGACGGTGATCCTCCTGTTGTACTTAAAAACTGTGCTTCCGTGCTGACCCCCTGCCTAGGCAAACTCTTTCGTCTCTGTCTCTCCTCTAATGTCTTTCCTTCTTGCTGGAAGTTTGCTCTCATTCAACTGGTCCCAAAAAAGGGTGACCGCTCTCAACCCTCCAACTATCGTCCAATTTCTCTCATCTCTTGTATCTCTTATAAGTTTTTGAAACTATTCTTGCTTTCAAATATCTTAAGCATTTCTCTTCTCATAATCTGCTCTCAGATCGCCAGTATGGCTTCCTTAAGGGTCGCTCTACTGGTGATCTTCTTTCATAGCTTACTAACTCTTGGTCATCCAACTTTCGGGACTTCGGTGAGACTTTTTCTGTTGCACTACTCACTAGACATATCGAAGGCCTTCGATAGAGTCTGGCACAAATCTTTAATTTCCAAACTGCCCTCCTTCGGTTTCTGTCCCTCCATCTGTGCCTTTGTATCTAATTTCCTTTCTGGCCGTTCCATAGCTGCGGTTATGGACGGCCATTGCTCATTTCCTCATCCTATCAACTCCGGTGTTCCTCAGGGTTCTGTCCTATCTCCTATTCTCTTTCTAATTTTCATAAATGATCTTCTCAACTGTACATCCAGTCCCATCCATTCATATGCAGACGACTCTACCTTACACCACTCAATTAGTTTTCCAAAACGCCCCAGCCAGCAGTCCCTCAAAAACAAACTTAATGAAGCCATAAAACGCTTATCTTCTGATCTAGCTACTATTTCCAATTGGGGTAGAGAAAACCTTGTTGTATTAAATGCTTCCAAAACTCAATTTATCCATTTTACTACCTGTCAGGAACCTCCAGAGGACTATCCCTTATTCTTCAACAATACAAAAATCAACCCTTCATCTTCTCTCAATGTTCTCGGTGTCTCTTTTTCTTCTGCTCTCACTTGGAAAGACCATATTACCAGTCTCGCTAAGGCAGCCTCCCAGAAGCTGGGTGTGCTCAACTGCCACAAGGGGTTCTATACCCCTGCTCAGCTTCTTGCTCTGTACAGGGACACAGTGCGTCCTTGTATTGAGTATTGTTCACATGTGTGGGGAGGATCCTCTCACACCACACTCCTAGACAAAATAGAAAGGAAAGCCTTTCATGTCATTAACTCCCGTCCACTCACCAACTCTGCAATCTCTCTCTCTTCGCCGCGATGTTGCATCTCTCTCGCTATTCTATCGTTACTACAATAATCAGTGTTCCTCGGAGCTTTCCCAGTGTATACCACCTCCTCTACGTAGGGTACGTAGTACCCGCCTTGCAACACAATCGCACCCCTACTCTGTGCAACTGTCCAACTCAAGAGTGAAACGCTATTCTCAGACTTTCTTCTATTCAACTGCTGAGCTCTGGAACTCTCTCCCAGAATCAGTCTTTCCCTCTTCCTATGACTTAAATTGCTTCAAACTCCGTGTGTCCAGGCATTTTAGCTCGAACGTCCCTTGATTTTGGCCCTGTCACTCTTTGAAATCTGGGGGAGTCACTCGCTGCAGGCAGTTATGCCTTTTGTCTCCCTCATTCACAAAAAAAAAAAAAAAAAAAAAAAAAAAAAAAGAGAAGAAGCAGTCACCAACATATCAAACTACAGTTATTCACACAACACAATACCAGACATCTGGTAGAATGGTGTCATCATTACATTCCCCAAACCAAATAAAGACCCCACGCTACCCTCCTCACACCGCACCATCACACTCCTTTGCAACGTCTCCAAAGTCTCAGAACACCTCGTACTACAACTGATCACACACGATCTACCCCTAGCTCCAACACAACATGGCTTTAGGCCACTACACTCCAGAAACACACTTCTTACAGACCTTACACAAAGAGCTTTTGATGGCATCAACTCAGTTAGACCACCACACAGAACACTACTTGTCACACTTGACATTAGTAAAGCTTTTGATGCCATCCCCCGCCACAACCTAACAAACAAAATCTACAACACAAACATGCACAACAATACAAAAAGGTGGCTGACCAACTGCCTAGCAGGCAGATATGCACATGTATCATTTGCCGGTCAGTCATCAACATCAGAAACTTCACAGACCGAGTCCCGTAAGAATCCGTCTTGTCGCCCTCGCTCTTCATTCTATACATGCATGATCTACCCACACCCCACACACCCAAAATAAATATAGCTTCCTACACAGACGACATAACACTCACATGTACACATGAAGACTCAGACACAGCAACACATCTCCTTCAACCCTATCTCAACACACTACATGACTGGTGCACTACAAACAGACTCAAATTAGCTCCAGCCAAATCCACAGCAACCCTCCTCACAAGCTGGACAGCCGAACACGGAAATGCCACACTCCTCACCATAAACAACATCCCTCTAACACACACACACACACACAAAATCCTAGGTGTAACATATGATACTTTAGTGACATTCAAACAACATATCACAAACATCAAAAACAAACTGACACCTAGACTTGATGCCCTCAGGTCACTTGCCCACACAAAATTTGGACACAACAAAGAAACTACTACCACAGTATACAAACAATATACCGGTATAAGATCAGTGATGGAATATGCAAGTCCTGCCTGGGCTACTAACCTCGCTGAAACACATCACAAGACCTTACAGACCATTCAAAACCAAGCCCTAAAAATCATCACAAGCTGCACAGCTACTACACCTACAGATCACCTACGTTAAAAAAACAAAGTCCTCAAAGTCAAAGACCACCTGGACATAAGAGGCACTCAATTCCTGGCTGAAGCCTCCACAAACCAACAGCATCCACTACACTACAAGGCAACACACCCACATACACCAAGGAACATGAAAACAACACCCAGCACACAATATATCTATCTATTGCCGGACGCCTTACTCCCCTTACGAGGGTGGCCAAACACAGAATGCCCCCAAGCGAACCTATTCCCTGTGAGAGGGACAACCCGAGCCAGTTTAGTGAAGGACTTACAGGATTGACCACTCAATTTAGGATCCGTCCGACTCCGAGGCCCTCTGTGTATCTTGTTAGCACTATTTTTCTACAGTGGTGTTCGGCTAATCCATCCACTAACCTGCCTTACATTTAGGTAAGCAGTACAGATTTGTATCAGGTTCCCTCCCCTAGACAGGTTGCCAGCCAAGGCTGACGAGTCCCATCCACCCGGATTTGTATAAGGTTGTCTCCTCTAGATGAGTTGCCGACCAAGGCTAACGAGTCCCATACACCCAGCACACGATATCACACACAAATACTGTCATCTCTCCCTCCCTGCCCACCCCAAACCAGCTTCCAGAAGCACATCCATACTCATATCACTCGCCGTTCCATCCAGTCACTCAAAGACAACCCACACCTGCTTGCACGACTTCCCGAAATCCATCCTTCTGAGTCCTCCGTCCCTCACGAGGACAGAGTCCATCTGGCCAGACTTAGATGTGGGCACCATCCAGCTCTTCTGAGCTATACATACATACATAAAATTTTAAGACAGAATGCTCCACACATACGTGCAGTTTCAGTCTCTTGTCCTAATGGCGGCATTCCAGGCAACCCTGTTAAGGGTTGCTACACTTGTCAAGTTTTTGGATTTGAGATAGACACGTATAGTCCGATCCCAGGTCTTCCTCGGTCCACCCCTTGGTGCAGCTCCATCCACAATCACAGACCTGCATTTCTTCACCCAATTTTGTTCATCCATTCTCTCCATATGTCCATACCATCCCAGTTTACTTGTACGCATCACCTCGCTAATACTCTTTATACCTTAACGTCTCCTCAGCTCAACATTTGTTATTCTATCCTGTAGCCTGGCCCCACACATCCATCTCACCATTCTTATCTCATTACGTTCCATTCTGTTGACATCCTCTACTTTAACAGCCCATGTTTCTGAGGCATACGTCATTGCACTTCTAACACATGAGGCATACACCTTTCCCTTCAGGGGGAGAGGCATTCTTTTCATGGTCAGGATTGGCAGCAGTTCTCTGAACTTCCCCCAGCCACATCTAATTCTAGCGATAGTGGCAGATTCGGCCACCACCGGCAGAGGTGGTATCTCCTAGGTAACAAAACTTGGTCACCAGCTCCAATGACTCATTTCCAAAATTCACAGCCACAGGATCATCACTTGACACAAGCTCGCCTTTGCACACTACGCACTTAAATTTCTCTATTTCTGACTTATCCTTCGGCAGGGGTCCCTTTATTCTACTACAGCGCTTATTCCCATGGTGCACCCAGCGTCGACAGATGCTATATTGAATCGCGTTAACGCCCACACCCTTTCCACACACTGCACATGGGTATGCACCGCTCTTTTCCACATTGCCTCGTCTCAATCTACAATGCATAGCCTTGATTTTGTTAACCCTCCAGCCCCGACTATGTATTCCATATATATTCCCAAAAACCCGGGGGTTTTGGCCGAAAAACGTCTACGCCTAGGCTACCGTATCTTTGTTATTTTCACTGCTTCCGCATTCCCGCGCATCTCCAAGCGTAGATGTGTTTCGTACCTGTAGAATGGCGTTAAGTAGAGGTCTCTTAAGTCAACTGGTTCAGTTGTGATGACGATTTCCGTGGAGATAACTTTGTGGCAAAATCAGCCACTTTACACTACTTTTCGCTACTTAACAATAACATACAGGCATACACGAACAAGCGACGCCTCTCCTTCTTGTGGTCGGAGATGCGCGGCGTCGGTCCAACCGGCTGTTGTTTACATGCGTCGGACGGACGCCTCGCACACCAAGCTTACAGGCTTTCAAGCTGCCGGTACCTCAGAGCCTTACCGGGTTCCGCGGGCGCATTTGTTATGGGTTTCTCAGAGCCCAACCGGGTCTGGTGGGTTAAGATCCATCAAATATATTTAGATATGTCTGAATTATATGGTACATCAGAAATTGTACCACAAATTCCTCACCACTAAAGTATCCAGTGTTGTAACATTATATTCTGGAATTCGAGCCACTAATTGTAGAATTAACAGGTCAGCGGTCATGATTAAGTTTAATTGGTATAGCATTGGCTGGGAGTTGATTAGGTTTTTCTAGCCTACTTATTATATTATTAAACACACTTCTGCAATAAATTACTGTACAGTGTACCATGATAATTGCATTATTGTTCATGCTTTTACATAGTGCATTGATTAACCATCAGTATGTTTGTGCATTTAAGTTTTGTTTATAAATATTTTAGTGCATGGGTAGATTATTTTGTTTAATATAATGGAATTTTAGATTATGTGCAGTTTTTTCTCTTGTAACATACTATAAAATATAGTTTAGTGTGCTGTAGTTATCTTTATAGTTAAGACAACATTGTTTTTTAAGTACATACCGGTATAGGCTACAGTATATTATTACCGTAAGATCAAAGATTATGTAGCTTTCATAATAATGTACTGTATAATAACATTAAAGCTGTGCAATTATTAATGTAGCCTATTATGACTGTGAGAGCTGTACTAATAGTGTTCCTCCCACAGCGACACCATGTATGAGGAAGTGCTGCAGATGCAGCAGAGACTCCATGCAGCCGCTTCCACAGAGATAGAGAAGACGCTCAGCATCCAGCTCAAGCACATCGCCACTGTAAGTTGGAGTGGAGCGACACTAACACTCTCTGGCTGATTATTTTTGGCAATTTGGATCTGGCTACTATTCATCACACCAGCCAACTTTACATTGAGCATTACCCACTCAGAGCACACTTCCTTTTTACCATTTGGAATAGCACAAGCTATAACGCTACTCACTTGATTGATCTAACTATCCTGCATACAGTATATTTCCTTTCTTGCATTTGGCCGTCAGATGTTCCTTCCTGCTGCCCTCATTTTCCATGCTTTGAAACATTTTATTTTCTCCTTTTAACTGCAGTTGTTAGGGATATAGTCATTAGTGTAGGTTTTGTTGGGCTGCATACAAGTTACTTGCAAACTGTAAAGTCTTAAGAAAGAAAATTATTCATTCCTTCTTGCTATCTATGTCTCTTTTAACTAGTACCTTTGTATTTTAAACAAATGGCCAAGTTGAACCTGTTGTAAGCCCATATGTTCTCAACAATACAACTATGGTATCAATATAATGTAAATTGTCTATTTTACAGGACATTTGCATGTTTTCATGTGACATGCAAATATTATATGTTTGGCTACTCACTACTCTCTGGCATTACTGGACTTTCATAGTTCAGTCTTGTTTCCCTGGCTACATTTATGACTTAAGCAATGATGATAATTATTATAACAAGGATATATTCTCAATCTTTCTCCCCAGGTTCGACAGTCGTTGGAAGCGCTAATGGTTCTCTTCAATAAGGACTCGTCGCCCCCCTCAATGGTTGTGGAGTCTGTGGCAGCGGCACAGATACCAGACAACACGTAGCACCAACTAAACTATCCTTCTCCACCACAACCCCCACCTCTCCACCAACCTCCCCCAACACCACCCCCACCTCCACCGCTCCACCCATCACTTCTGCCTCCCTGGTTCTCTATGCTCCTAAATTTCTTTATGTTTACAATTGGTTGGCTATAGATTTTCTGATTTGATATTGAACATGGTGAAGTCATGCTGTGTCCAATTTCCTGTGTCATGTTTTATGGGAGAAGTGGAAAGTATGCCACTTTTTACTGTTTTAAGACTGCATGCCTATGTTTCTCAAGTCTGAGCACCAAATAAGCTCAGTCTTACCAGGTCTAATCAGCACCGAATCTTTTGCCGGACATTTCGACAGTGACGCTTTGCAATTACTGTACTGACAATTAATGTAAATTCTATTTTGACTCTCAACAGTGATAAGTATTTAATCTTATTGACAACATATCTCAGTCATTAAAAATTTCTTGCACATATTTTCTACTTTTTACAATGAAACCTGAAGTAGATTTTATTTCTCAAGTAGTATTTTTCTTAAATTCTTCATTTACGGACTTACAAGTCTAATGGGCTTTGTATATCTGTGTTTGTATTATAACTTTAGTACGACAGTGACTCTCGACATAGACTTTGGGTGAAAACTTGAATCACTGGACCTTGTTTCTACCAGGGAGGCTGAAGGATTCTACTGCACAGACAATAATAATTAGTCCAGCTATGCTTAAAGTTAAATCGGTATCACACAACCACTTTTTCCCTTAACTTTATTGGCATCTCCGGTCCTGTAGCTTACAAGTTAAACCTTTATAAGAAATCAGTGAAGTAACTAAAGCTAGTCAGTGAGATGAAATATTGACATTTCTTGACTAAATAATGATAGTCTGAAACCATGACTATCTAAACCTGCCAAACAGATGAGGTATTTACATTGCCTGGATAATTAATGTAAGTATGTAATATGTGGCTAACCAAAAACTAGTCGACAACAAGAATGAAAGTATTAATATTGCTGGACTAATTAAAATGTTCTGTATCCTTTAATTTATTCTCTTTCCCTCTCCCACCTGTTTCTTGACCTTCTTGACCTTGGTGATCACAGGCTCTCTGGGTCGTCTCAGTAACGCCAGAAACACCAAAATCACCACTGATTAAAGTGACTGTATCACTTGAGTAATCACCATATTGACTTTATAAAAGGCTGTTCTCTGACATCATGATGTGCATCAGTTTGAAGGAAGGGAGTAGGATAGAATGATAACATAACACAGAATAAATACCTAAACACAGTCAGACACCATTTCTTAACTAGTTTACAGTCTCAGAAACCTCCCATATAAACTCACTGTACCCAAGACTATCATCATCTTACTATATAACCAGAAACATATGACTCCCTATTTTACTGATGTCTCAGAAAACCTCCTATATAAACTCACCATACCCAACACTAGCATCCTACCATTACCAGATACATGGATCCGAATCTAGACAAACTAAGTATACCCCGCACTGGGCCAGCTAATTTGACAATTGAGTACCATGATCTTGAAGCAATTCCCGGGACAGAATCACGGTAGCAGGCTGTAAGAAGGCAATACTCTATTATCTAGTTAGCTGATGCAGGGTATAGTGTTGTCTATGAAGGTGTATTGGAGATCTATAGGACAGGTACAGGTTACGACTTTAATACAGTGGCGAATTTAGTGTTAATGACGTTAGCGTGTTGCAGCCAGTACACTTAATACGTCCAACACTTAACTTTATATATATAAATATAAATACATATATATATATAAATGCAGAAAACTTTTAAGATATAGATATATTTGCTATTTTCCAGCATAGATGTTATTTATTTTGTACAGTATTAGTCATGCATGTTGGTTATTCTCAAGTTCCAGCCCGGCCGTAGTTAGCTGATTTTACATGTGATAACAATTAGTAAGTCACGTATATGCCAAGGTTAACCTCTCTGATACAGTGGTGTGTATTTCATTGGATTCTGGCTAACATTAAATTATTTTAACTCGGCTTTGGAACTACCTCTGGGAATCGAAAGAGTAAAACTGTCTCAATCAATTACCTTACTTTCACAAGTTCATCCTATGCTGAATATAATTGTTTAATTATAGCCAAAATATAATGAAGAGATGATTGTACTGGAAGGGTTAAATTCGAGGCTTTGCCCTACCACATTAACACCGAGAGAAATAAAGCTTCAGTTATAAAATGCTTCACTGCTAAGAACCATATAATCATATGCTCACAGGCAAGAAAGTGTATGGACCAAGGAGATTATATTACTGGAGATGGCATGAACACACACTTTTGGAATACCTGTTATTCTATGCTGCATCCATATTGGTAATAGCAAAATTATCACTACTGGCTGCCTGAACAAAATCAAAGTACCTGTATCTTGAAATTCCTTTGTAACAGTAAAGGAATCTGGCCATGAAAAACACCTTAATCTTTTCACAAGGCAACTCTAGTCTACCAGTGCGTTGACTCTGTCCTTCAGAGCAGTGACTCTGCAGGCTAGAGATCTGTCAGGGGGGTACACACAGGATGATTTATGCTTACATAGATTAGGCCTTTAACCATCAAATATATGAACAGTTATATAATTAAATCAAGAAACAAGTGATCTCAGTTTTGGTGACTAATGTCATGTCTCTTAATATAGCCGCCTTGGTGTGAACAATTGACAGTTCAGCCTATTATAATCTAATATGAGAATGGGCAAGGTAGAGATGGAACTACAGTACACTAGTGAGTGCTGCATATAAAGGATCCGTATACTATATTGGTAAGTTCCAGTTGAATTTTGGGCAAGGTAGAGATAGAACTACACTAGTGAATGGTGCATATAAAGGATGAGTATACTATATTGGTAAGTTCCAGTTGAATTTGTCATTGAAATTATACATTAGAGTGAGAGATAAGCATATCAAGTTTGAATTAAACTTCTCTTGCAGTATTCGATCCAGTATGTTATTATTTAGAAAAACATTAGAAGAATGTGGATAAATCTTTGTTTTACTTTTATTCTAGCCAACAGACAATTGTAATTGGCTCAGGAAGGCAACAAGGAATGTTGGATAATTCTTAACTCCCACATGTCCTTCCTTTACTTAATGAAATAGTCTAATATCAGCCAAAATATTTTTTGTAAAATAGCTTATTCATATTCAAAGGGTTATAGTGATGCAAAAATTCAGGTATAGACATTTGATTAAATATTAGTTATCCAATCACAAGTACAGTAGTAGGAAATGTATTCAAATTGTAGCGGAGATTTATGTGGCTATGATATGTCTCAAGGCGGCCACCCCCAGCTGTAGGGTATGTGCCTGATTATTTACATACATACATACATACATACATGATATGTATGCAAAAGATTATGCAAGATTGATTACCAAGCTTTTATACATGGGTAATTGAAAAACACAAGAGTAATGGCAAGATTAAAAAGATGGATCCTAAAGAATTTGAGAAGGTGGAATGAGAAAGATAAAAAGAAGATGAGGTAGTTACAAA
This sequence comes from Paralithodes platypus, assembly GCA_032716605.1. Lineage (NCBI taxonomy): Eukaryota > Metazoa > Arthropoda > Malacostraca > Decapoda > Lithodidae > Paralithodes > Paralithodes platypus. The sequence goes on from CM064487.1 coordinate 138,777,624, forward strand.
AATTTTATGTGTTATTTATAGCTGTCTTCATTCCAGCCTTGCTAATAATACCTTTAAATATATTGTATATTCTCTCGACAAGCTGATTAGAGTTTCTCCTAGTTGGCCTAGAAGGCCAACTAGGAGAAACTCTAATAATAATGTAAATAATGCAAATTGAAATTGCAGTAAAAGTCTTGTTATCAGGCAAACATTGAAGTTACGATCATGTAACGTACCAGATACCAAATATCCCGGGATAATCTCTATTACCCGATTATGTTCCAAGGATCTTGACCAACCTTATTTGTATGCCAATACTGTATCTCAAAATAGCTTAAGGGAGCCCACCTCGCTTTTTTTCCTCTTTCTCTCCCTCTCTTTGGCTTGTATCCATTCGGCCCCATTCAGCCTACTGTTTTAAGACGTTTACCCCATCCAGGTGTCTATATTTTCCTGGCGAGCGGTAGCGAGCCAGCATACATATATTTTTGTTTTGACAGCAAGCTAATTTTGTACATTTTTTGATAGAAAAATGTTTTCGGCGAAGCCGCATTTCTCCATACAATGCTGGCTCGCTATTGCTCGCCAGGAAGAAATAGACACTTGGATGGGGATAAACGTCTTAAATACAGTTGGCTGAATGGGGCCGAATGGATACAAGCCAAGGAAAGAGAAAAGGAGAGAAAGATAAAAAAAGCTGGTGACCCCTCTTAATACATCAGTTGTATTTAAAGACTTCCACAGACACAATTATGCCTGTATGTCAATAAAGTCATACAAATTACATACACAATAGATATGGCTCATTTTGGACATTACAATTGATTGTAAATTTTTTAACAATCAGATGCCAGATTATTGGACTTTTACTGTAAGTCAACATTATTTCAAGTCAAATCTGAGATTCCTACACAATTGCCATATAAAATCCTAACTTCTTTTATAATGCTCGATGGCAAATATTACTTAAGACTTGTAGAACTTAATATAATAAATGTGTCATGTGATGATGCATTATAGTTCTTTACTGGTAATTGATACTTTAATTAGCAAAATGCAAAGTTGTTTTCTTCCAGTTTTTGTTACTAGTCATTTATATGTAACTTAACCCCTTTGGCATGATAGCATCTTTCTTAATTTATTCTGAATAACAATAAATTACTTTATTCAGTTTAGGAAGGAGCTGTGGGAGTCGGTGTTAAATTATTCATAGAGGCTTTATCCCAAGCTGAATAAAATCATCTACTGTTATCTTGAATGATATGAAAATGACACTACTGTGTTGGAAGTGGTGAATAATCCTGTACCGTGCAAGGTTGGGCTACAAGCACTACAGTACATAGTATTTGCAGACATGGTGATAGCAGTCCGACATTATGATTTTTAGTGGGCGAATGTTGTGATGGTGAATATTTTACCATCCTAAGTCAATTATAATGTACAGCCAGTTGCAATAGTTTGCTGAAAACCTTGATGAGAAATTGTGTAAAAAAAATTGGGGGGGGGATATTCAGCCTCTGTGTCTTAGAAGAATAAAAATACTTGCCATATAAACTGGTGCGTGTGGTACTAGGCGACTAGAAGGGACACCAGGTGGATGAGACGCATTAGCCTTGGCAGGCTACCTGTCGGGGAAAGAAACCCCAAAACTGAAGTTGGGCTTGGTGGAGCCTGTTAGCTTTATGCCACCTGGTGTGAGTGATAGCATACCGGTACTTCCTTTAATTTTGCCAACTGCCACCTCTTGGCAACTCTAGGATCTCAGTGCAGTGTACTGTGGCTGTGTCCCCAGGAAGAGTGTTATTAGGCTAGCTGAGCCATGGTCTCATGGTTGTAGGCCTTAAACACACAAATGAGAACTGTCAAAGAGTATTGGTACACTTTTAAATCATGTATTATAGTGTGAAGGTTGTTGTTGAACTATTGAGTCTTGCTGCACCATACCTTTATGTACTTAGACATTATTCAGTAAATGAGAACTGCAGAGTGTAATTTCAGTAATTTGCATCTAGTCACTAATTTTTTAACGTTCTTTAACCTAACAAGTGCACATGGGGGTAATTGGAAACGTCCCCCTGTGCTGACGTATTTGAGGTGTTTCCGTCACTAAAATATTCATTGTACCATTAATAGCATTAATACTTATCCATATGTGCCTATTATGGGTTGATTATAAAGGTATTAACCTGAAACAACAATAAAACGAGTGAAAACAGCGTTTGGATGGTCAAAATCGGAGATATAGCCCGGGAGTTGTATAATGTATGGGTGAGGCAAGCTGCTTTCCCGCCAATTTCCCCCAAGGCCACTGAGACACAGTTGATCGATACTCTCTCTCTCTCTCTTGCACTCGCTTGCCATCAGTGATGACAACACCCTGCTTGCAACTCGCTAATGTTAGCACGAAAATATACCTCAGAATAAGGGAATAACAGGGAAAATAGGTGATAACTGAAGGAGAGGAGGAAAGTGGGGAAGGAGGGGAGGTAGAGGACTGAGATTTTGCATGGCCCAGGGGCCAAGAAAAAATAAAAAAATAAAAAAATAAAAATAAACAAAATATTTTTTTTTCGATGTCAAAAGTTGATTTTTATTTTCACTCGCTCTTAAGAGTCTCCCAGCAGTCCGCCAGGGGAACTCTTAAGAGTCTCCCAGCAGTTCCCGGGTTAAGCGAGCACTATAATATTGTTCACATATCTTCAGGGATATTGCATACAGGCGGATTCACACCACCTAGTTTTCCATCAACATTTTTCAGGTCTTGCAGTTTCTGTGTTAAAATTCAGTCAAACTGTTAACAAGTATAACGAAACTTCAGTCTAGTTGCCAATACCAGCGCAACATACAGTAATATTGAAATGTTGCCGATCAGAAGTTGACGGAAAAGTGCTGGTGTAAATCCGTATTAATTCTCACATTATCTCATCTGCAGTTTACCTCTTACTGCATTATTTAATTCATAGTTTTTCGTATTGATCCTTTCAGTATGTTGGTGCCATTTGTAAAGTACAGTATTCTGGCAATCATTAAGCAATTGTATTCAACTTAAAGATGACCTGTGACTGTCAAAGCATTATATTTAGTAGTTATTATTATCCTTTTGATTTCTAGATAGCCTTCTCAAATTGAATAGCATATACAGTTCAGGAAGTAGGTGTGTCGGCTAAAAAGATAATTGAAATAGTCCCTACCCTTTTTATTCTTAGATATTCTTCCTAAGCTGAATAATATTGTTGAGTAATAGCCAGAACAAAATGCGCATTAATACTAAAAGGGTTAATTCCTAGTTTATCATTGGTGACATATGGTTGTGACTCTGGACATTATATATACAAATCCTCAGCATCAGCAAGAAAGAGACAAAGGGGATTTTTTTTCCAAGCGTATACTTTTGTTTAAGTAATTACAAAACCAAATTATTAACAAAATATTATTATTAGCAGTTCATAGACAGAATAAATTGTGTTTGTTATTCACAAACGAATAAGTAGAGGTGTTGATAATGAATCTGTAATGAATATTGCATTAAAATAGTGATACTGTATATATACACCTAAGTTTGTTTTGTAGGAAGTAATAGGAATATATATACAGTATCAATATGATACCTGAATTTGTTTTGTAGAAACTAACCCAAAAATATATGACCGACAAGATGTTCCCAAGTGTGTTTGAGTGTCTGGTGTGATTGCTGCACTAGGTGAAGCTTCTGCAAGTGCGTATTCACCCTTGATTATTTACTATGTGTATGATTTCAAGCCCCAGACTTATTTATATATAAATTTGACGACTATATGCTGATATTGAGCAACCGTTTAAATAATATACTATTTTCAGGTTTTCAGGACAAAAATATTTAGCCTTTCACAGTAAAAGTTGTTCCAAAGCTGATATAAAATATGTAGCAGTAGCTAGAATAGAATGAATGTCAAAATTCCACACTCTAGCAGAGGACCCACTGAGAATTAACCTTTAAGCAACATTAATACTGATGAAGTTAATGTTCAGGTATTATTGTAATCCTTTCTTTCATATGGCCTTCATAGGCTAAATTAAATAGTTTACGGTCAAACCAAATATAATAAGATATTACCAAAACATTTCAATGTGAAAGTATTGTATGCATTACCTGAACAGAGTATGGGATTTTAAGTTGTCTTGAGATCAGCATTGAATGTGTTTTATAATATGAGACCGTAAACCATTTTTCTAGTCAGATTGTTTATATTCATTATTGCAAAAACCTGATATGATGCCGTGTATTTTGTTTTCATTTATTGATCGTGCATATGCATTCAATTTTTTTAGGCTTCAAAAACTTTATAAATTAAGTAACTAAGTACTGTATGCCAAATATTTATTTAATGCTGCAACCTATTCTAAAAATCATCACAACCGTCATTGTCATCTAAATATTACTAAAGGCCTGTATGTTTTGAAACTTACATACAGTAGTATTAGATTTATTTTTCTGTAAACTTATATGAACACTTCTGGCTGAAAAACTGGATTTATAGTGTTATAGGGTCTAAATTCTAATACTTGCTCCTGAGTATGAGTTGAATCTGTTTGTAATTATTTGTAACACTTGCAGTACAATAACACTTCTTCCTCATTCTGGCTACCATTAGAAATGTTCATGTAATGTAGGAAGAACATGTTTGAGTCAGTGAGGTAGTTCTTTGTCTCCCCTTGATTCATAGAGTCCTTTACTAAGCTGAATAAAAATAATCTATTGTTAACCAGAAGGGAGAAAGGCATTATAATAGTTTGTGTGAACTAAGCCTGCCCACCTGTAGTGTGAATGAATCTGCTGTTCAGTCCTATGAAATATTGAAGACTTGTTATTGTTCATTACTGGTGACACCCTGCAAATATGAACTGATCATTTAATGTTTTTATGTTAACTGAATGTTGTTGAATTGAGGCATTAAGTATATTTCTATTCATACAAAATCTCGCATTTCTAGATACTTGATATTTTGTGAGCGGAGTCCATAACTATTTTCAACCATGTTAAGCATGATTAAAAAAGATTTAATGTAAACATAAATAATTACAAAAGCTATTTAATTAGTCTACTGTAGCTTCATAATTCAGTTATTCAGTATAAGGAGGCTAATTCCAAAACTTCTTATACTGGTCCTCCCGAAATTGTTAGCATAACAAAACTGTTTCATGTTCCATATTTTATTCATTAAAATGTAAAACTTGCAAACTAAACAAACCAAAATTGGGACAAGGACAATATAAAGTCAAATTAAATTATCAAAATCGCTATGTGGATCGCTAGATGATCTATAGCAAATGAGATTTGGTTGTCATTGCTTATTGTCAGAAACCTGTTCATGATCACTCCATATTTTAGGAGTACAATATATTTTGTGAGAATCATTGTAAGAATAATGTTTCATACTTCCTGTGGGTGCCTCACTTGCAGTTTCCATGTAGTGTTGTTCTCAAGCATTTTTATTTTATTTATGTCCACTTTTAGCTGTGATATTCAGCTCAAGGGTTCAGCGTTAGTCATAATCCTAATGCAAGTGCTTTTGTTATACAACTTGATGGCCAGCGGCAACATGCAGTACTTTCCAGGGTCGCATAATATGACAATACCAGCGAGAAAGATGTACTCTAGGAATGGTTTTTAGTTAGATTAGAAAGATATACCCTATGAATGATTGTATTAGGTTTGAAATATTTGCTTTATGAATTTTATTTTATTTATTTTTTAAATCGTTCTGAACACCAATAACACCCCAAATTAAATTTATGAAAGCATGTGATTCTCCCAGGATTCGAACCCAGGATATCACATACAGAACTTACATGCTTTAACCATTACACCATCAGGATAGTTTATTAGCTAGATTCAGTATAAAGAGTGGTTGCCTTGAAATTGTAGAACTGGGCATTAAGAATTAAACAATTTCTATCTTGAGCGATCATTATGGATATCATATTTTGCTGTACAGGTTGTTGTTGTTGTTGTTGTTCCCCAAGCTGCCTGGCCGAACAGCACCAAGGCCCCGAGCAAGGCCAAGGCCATAACCGAGCGCCCCCACAGAACCCTCGCTGTACAGGTAGTGTATATTGGTAACTAGTACAGTATTCAACATAGGAAAAATAATGACAACCTTATCAAGACGAAGAAAAAGATTGTATACACGTGTCAACCAGCATAGGGTAGGCCTATATTGTGGTTAGTGTAGACAAAAATTATGATGGTTATTCACACCTTGAGTTTCCTTAGTTTTCTGAGTGATCTAGAGGAGTTAACTGATCCTTGTAAAGTACTGCTGACTACTGACCTCAGTTTATGCATTTCCAACACAATCTTAATGTTAGAAATATACTTCATTCAAATTAACTTTGCAGCAAATCCTCACCCAATGATTATGAATGAAATTGATTGGTTGGCAATGATATGTGTCATTGTCCTTAAAGAATAATATATATTATGAGCAAAAGCTGAAGCTAGATTGAACCAATGAGAGGTAAATAGAGCCACTGAGAAGTAACTGAGGAGAAAAGTGGAATAAACTGCTAAGGTAATTTGGACAGAGTATAATGGCCATATTAGATGAGTTAACCCTTGAAGGTGATTCCGGTTATAGTCTAGTATTCCAGCTTGCACGTTGTTACAATGTGTATGTAATATATGCATATATATGAGTATCTATATAATGGTTTTAAATTCTAATGAAAAAATAGCCTATAAAATAGGTAAGATATATTTATCACAGGAATTAAATACTATAGTTAACTATGAAAATAGGTCATCTTATACAGTAAGTGTAAGTGTTCATACAACACCTAAATCTTAGTGTAAGAGATGCTGTAATGTGATAACTTAAATTATGAAAATATAGATGTACAGTATATAAAACTAATGATAAGCAGTGACTAGAGATCTAGTTTCATAGTTAACACTACTATACTTAACTTTTTTGTTACTTTTTAACTTGCCATTCAGTCCAATGAAGAAAAAAATGCAAAATCAAACGACGTTTAATAGTACAGAATGTCTCCTTATAACATCCATTCTTGGATCTTCATAATTTATTACATATATATACTGTATATGATACACTATAGAACTTTATGCTTAGACATTATAAGCACGGATGAAGAACAGAAATATAGCTTGAATAAAACTTTGGAACAAAATACTGTGTATCTATTGGTGAAAGGTCAGAGAACATATGTTATTAGTACTGTATAAGTTTATTGTATGTTCAGAAATCTATACATTTCATACAAGTATAGTTATTAAAGTTTTATGAAACTAGCCATTACAAACTTCTTAGATCAAAGGTCTTCGATAACAAGTTTGCTAACTTTTAGTAATAGCTATACAGTAATAAATTATGAAATTGCCAAAATTGGAATGTTGGAATTAAAACTTAAAAATTAAGAACTATTACTCTATTTAGCACCATTCTTTATGCCAGAACCTTGTTATTATGAATATGAATTTTTCTTGCAAGGATTCAAATACATAGCACAACTTATTTAATGGGATTCAAACCAGTCCACCAATCCAGCATACAGTTGAGTTGTATGTGTGTGATAAAAATACAGTACACTAAGATTCAATCTGAAACCGAAACAATAATTTGATTAAATAACAGTTCGAAATATACCACTGCAGTAATCCCTCATAGCAACATACCATTAAAACGAGGCATAACCAAAAAAAAAAAAAAAAAAAAAAAGTGGGGATTGGGCCTGAGCATATTAGATAGATAGATAGATAGATAGATAAAGTTAAAATTATGGCCTATACACTCCCAAAATGTTATAGTATGGATATGTATACACCATGTGAGGAGCACCTTATTGAAGATATTTCGCTTATAGGTCAGTGAGGCTTAAGATGTATTTTCTGGGTATTTAATGTGCTCGATGACAAAAAAGAGATCCATTCAAATATATTTGCATTGTAAAAAATTTCTTAAGAGTTTCTTGGCAATTTGGGTTTGGATACAATTATCACTTGTGAATTCAAAATACATGGATAACAGTATGCGTTTACTTAGCATATAATTAATACATGGATAACAGTATGTGTTTACTTAGCATATAATTAATACATGGATAACAGTATGTGTTTACTTAGCATATAATTAATTTCAATTCAAAATGTTAATTAGCATATTTTTAAATTTGAATGTGATCCAAGACTTAAAGTTATTAATGTTGACATAATAGGCATTTAACATTACTATTATTAAGCAGTCAGATAGCTACTTAATGAATCATCTGTTTAATCTGTCAAAAAGTATTACTGATAAACCTTAGCATTTTAGTTCTTTGTCCATACAGTATTTTTAAATGTGTTAGGAAATTGCTGGTGTAGTTTAACCCCTTTAGTATGATGGCATTACTTTGACTGTATTTTGGCTAACACTAGAGGATTTTATTAATATTTAGTAAGGATCTCTGAGAAATAGACGACCAGATTACGATTTCAGGTAGTATTATGATTTTTGTATTATTATTGTTGCCATCATATGGGTGAAAAGTATGTAAAATCCCTCTTAACTCCCATAAATCTATCGCCAGGTAAATCATAATCTATCCTAAGGTATATATAGTGGTGCAATGCTAATCAGAATATAGTGAAGGTTATATAGTCATCATAGTAAGAGGGTTAACACACAAAACAATTCAGAGAAGAGTTTTTGCTGAAGTTTACCATGTATTCTCCGTTACTTATACTTGAAAGGAATACAATATATGTTACCTTATGGTCATATGGAATCATAATAATAATAAAGCCACTGATACACATACAATTTTATAATATTTTCCTCAATATTATTATGGAATAGAAATAAGTGATTAAGTAATTTTAGGTTAATTTGTTACATACATACTGTTCATGTATACAGTACATGCCTTTTAGATCCTAGAGGTGTGGTTTTAGTCTCGCATATTATTGATGGAAGAGATTGTAGAACCCGATCCATCGTTTTTATAGCTCTACCCCTAATACTGTTTAATATAATTAATGTTTTTTTACATTGTTGAAGTTGATTATAACATGTTTTTCACTTCCATAGTGCAAAGTTTATTGATACCAAAAAAACATGAAAGTGAAAATTAGCACAAAAGGTAATGTGAAGATGTGTGAATATCAATTCAGTTTTGTTTATAATCTTCCCTGTTATTATTTTATCTTGGTGTTTGTATGTTTCTATGATCCACCTCATCCGAGTGGGAAGTATATATCTACCCATCCACCTACCATCATCCACCCTCCCACCTACCTTCCTACACTCACCCTCAACTACCCACCCATCTACCCTCATCCATCAACTCACCTACCTTCATCTACCCACTTACCCTCAAAGACCCACTTTCAAACACCCATCTTCATCCACCTACCCACCCTGTATCCACTCACTTACCCTCATCTACCCATCCACCCTCCTACCTACCTTTATCCACCCACCCACCCATGTACCATCATCCCATCCACCTGCCTATCCTCACCCACCCTCCTACCTACCTTTATCCACCCACCCACCCATGTACCCTCATCCACCCACCTACCAACCCTCATCCACCCACCTACCTACCCTCATCTGCCCACCTTCCTATCCTCATCCACCCACCTACCTATCCTCATCCACCCAACATATTTGACCTCTATTCCTTCTACTTACACTGTAAACCTTTTCTCTCTGTTCGGCTTCTCCGATCACAACCTATCTCTGTTACCTGTTTTATCTCTCCAGTACGGCCATCTGAACGTCCTAGCTGGCAGCACTTTGGCGCTGCTGACTGGCAGGCTCTCCGGCCCCCCTATTGGGAGCCGCCTTGTCCGTGGTGGGGGAGCTTCGTATCCCAATGTTCTGGGAGGCGTTGCGCAACAGGTTGGGGGTTAGACCCCCTTCCTCTCCTTTGGGGTTGTGGTGCCGCCCCTCCTGTAAGTATTTACAAGTGCTTTTTCCGTTAATATTTTTGAGCAATTCTCGTCTAGTAACTTCATAATTATTCTTCTATTAGTCGTAAACCACCCAACCTATTCTACTTGCAGTCTAGTTCCTGATACTATACCAGTCTAGTTCTTGACCCAAGATAGTGCAAGAAAAAACTTGGGTATAATCCTGTGTAGCGGGGAGATCTGTACTTCTGTCTCAATAATTTGTTAATGTTACAATAAATTTTGCATTTTACATTAATAAATACAGTACCGGTAGTTCACCAATATATATACCGTATACTATATTAGATTAGGTTAGGTTGAAGATATTGTTCAATGTTTCTTAGTAAATAGGCATCTTAAAAACAGTTCTCCCTGCTACACAGGATCTTACCAAAACTTGCTCTTAGACAATTGCCAGAAAAGTGCTTGTGTGACAGCGCCTATATTCTCAGTGGACAAACAGCTCAACTGATCGGGTACATGGTGGTGGTATGGGCGGTTTGATAAACCACGTAATAGTTACAATAAATCTGGTTTGCCAGTTTTTAATTGTGTACATGTTGGCAAGCTTGCTATAAGCTTCATGACCCATCAGTCAGAATGTCACCCCTACTTTAATATAGCATGATCTCTTATATTGTAGATCATAGACATTATTAGGAACAGTGTAGTGTGGTGACTTAGCTGGCAGTATCACACAAGCAATTTTTTCTTTAACTTTTATCAACAACTTTGTTCTGGCAGCTTATGTGTTAAACTTAAAGTGAGGATCCCATCATTCACATTCTGTGGCCTATGTGTTTGTCAGAGAATGTATATTTTTGATAAATGTATCGGTTCAATGACCAGTTATACTTTCCAGCATCACATCAAGGTGGTTGACAATATAGCCCCCGAGGGTGGCACTAAGAATGTACGACCCTGTACAGTAGTTGGGATGAGTGTTCTGCTCCCAATAGTCTCATATGGTCCATGGAGGTGGTAGTAATGTGGTGCTGGAGCCAGGAACTCTCACATAACACAGTACAGTAGTCCATTTCGACCAGTAGATTATTTCAACTAGTAAACCATTTTGGTCAGTAGATTATTTCAACCAGTAGACCAAGTTGCCCCCCCCCCCCCCCCCCTGTTACTACTCTCCTTGGCATGGTTGGGGGGCTTCGGGGCCGGCGACTGGGGATTGATGGGGGATAGTTGTAGTAATTTCCCTTCCTATCTCCCCTCGAGCTTTCGTCGTCAGCTTGACTAATTTTGAGTAGTTTTTCCATTTCTCTTTTTATGTTTTTCCCCTTCTATTCTTATTCTGTCCCATTCGGTTGTCCTCGGGCAACCTATATCTCATGTCTCCCTGACCTGGCTAGGTAGCAGACTCCTGACCTGATTTGTCTCTTCGGTTGCTGTCGTGGCCGGACTGACTTGATTCCTTTCGGTAATGCATTTTTTGCTTCTCGATGTGATTTTTTCTACCTTCGATTTGATCTCTCATTCTTCGCCCTGATCACTTCTTGGTTGGTGTTGCGGTGTAGCAGTTGTTGCCTCATCCTTCGGCCCTGCCCTATAAGAGCTCTGATGTGGAGCTCATGTGGTCCGGCTGAACTGGTGAATTGGCGAGAAATGTCTGCGTGTCTTCGCCTTCCTCGATTTGTTCCCCTACTGCCCTTCCCTCTCTACCTTGACTTGTTTAGTTATATATCTTAATCGAATCCTTTGGGCCAGCCCTATGAGACTTGTTTTATGGAGCTCAGTGGTCTGGTTAAAGTAAAAAAAAAAAAAAAAAAAAAAAAAAAAAAACTGCCTACTATAATGTACAGTATAGAGTCTTGTTACGGTGCTGTCTTATTGTAGCACTGTTAAGGCTGATGTGGTTGTAGGTACTGCAGGGCGACTTGGTACAGTCTTACTGAGGGACAGTTAACACTATGCCAAACATCAGCCACAGTGGTGACATGTTAGGGTAGTGACAGGCAGGACTTTATTGTACTACACTCCAACTACTGAACGACATCCCCGTCTGAGCTGCTAAATACGACATAAGAGATAGACAAACCAAACTGAAATGAATACTGATTACGGATTACTGATATTTACTATAGGATGTAAGGTTTCTTAAAATAACCCCCTAGAAATACTTTCTCTAAAGTATCTATTTCTTTATCCTCCCCTTTTCCCCAGCTAACCTAATCCCACAAGGACCCCAATGGAAATACGCCTAACGGCCTTATTGGGCTATCCTTAGTTGGAATTATGCAAGGCTGGTACATGTCATATTTGTAACAAACTATGTGGTACCAACTCTGTAAATTGCTGACTGAATAAATATTTGTATTATTATTATTATTACAATGTATGTGATGGAATATTATGCTAAACCATTGTATGTACGGTATGTACAGTTGGCCACATAAGTGCTGTTCCTCTCCGTGATCTTATCCATGGAAATATAATGCACATGATTGAATTACGACTGTAGTTTGTTGTGCAGTGGTTAACTCGTCTAATTATTCAACTGATAATCAAAATAAACCACACTTGCAATTCATTCATGCTAATTTTACTTTCATACATAAGATCACGACGAGGAAGAGAACGTATGTGGGCAACTGTACATAGATCATATTAACCAGTAGATATAAACCATGCTAACTCACCCAGTGGACCATACCTATCAAGACCCAAATGACCCGTTTGTACATCTTCCTCGGCAGCCTCACGTCAAGCTGGCGGACGAGGCGATCTGTGTGGGTACGGGCCAAGCTCGGGACTCTTACCTACGCATGGACCGCATCATCCAGGCCATATAGGACTCTGGTGCTCAGGTCTGTTGATGCTTGCTATCCTTTCTATTCCCAGGCAATAGGCCGTGTTTTATAAGTGATGGTAAATTACTATGACCCTTTCTTGATTACTCGGTTACAGTATTACAAAGATCTTTATAAAATACTATACAGTGTGTTCTTCATTATGAAAACCTGACATTATTCAAGAATGCATAATATATCGTAGGCTATCAACTTCCCCCTCCCCTCACTGGTTACCAACTCCCACCTCCCTCCCTCACTGGCTACCAACTCCCACCTCCCTCCCTCCCTCACTGGCTACCAACTCAGCCCCCCCCCCCCCTCCCTCACTGGTTATCAACTCTCACCCTCCCCCACTTGCTACCAACTCCCCCCCCCCCATTGGCTATCAACTCCCTCCCCCCTCCCCATTCACTGGCTACCAATTCCCCCCCCCCTCCCCATTCACTGGCTACCAATTCCCCCCCTCCCCCATTGGCTACCAACTCTCCCCCCCATTCACTGGCTACCAAGTCCCCCCCCCCCTCCCCCACTGGCTATCAACTCCTCCCCCCCCTTCACTGGCTACCAACTCCTCCCCCCCCCCCCCTTCACTAGCTACCAACTTCCCCCCCCCCCCCCCCCCTACACTGGCTACCAACTCTCCCCCCCCCCCCCCTCACTGGCTACCAACTCCCCCCCCCACTGGCTACCAAGTACCCACCCCCCCTTACTGGCTATGAACTCCCACCCCCATTTTTTTTGTTTTGGTTGCCGAGTTTTTGTGGGGAAAATCGGTTGCCGGCCAGCAATCAATTTTCCCCACAAAAACTCGGCAACCATTTTTTTTTTTTTTTGGGTTGCCGAGTTTTTGTGGGGGAAATTGGTTGCCGGCCGGCAATCAATTTTTTCCCCACAAAAACTCGGCAACCATATTTTTTTTTTTTTGGGTTGCCGAGTTTTTGTGGGGAAAATTGGTTGCCCCTCGAGCTTTCGTTGTCAGCTTGACTAATTTTGAGTAGTTTTTCCATTTCTCTTTTTCCCCTTCTATTCTTATTCTGTCCCATTCGGTTGTCCTCGGGCAACCTATATCTCATGTCTCCTTGACCTGGCTAGGTAGCAGACTCCTGACCTGATTTGTCTCTTCGGTTGCTGTCGTGGCCGGACTGAATTGATTCCTTTCGGTAATGCATTTTTTGCTTCTCGATGTGATTTTTTCTACCTTCGACCTGATCTCTCATTCTTCGCCCTGATCACTTCTTGGTTGGTGTTGCGGTGTAGCAGTTGTTGCCTCATCCTTCGGCCCTGCCCTATAAGAGCTCTGATGTGGAGCTCATGTGGTCCGGCTGAACTGGTGAATTGGCGAGAAATTTCTGCGTGTCTTCGCCTTCCTCGATTTGTTCCCCTACTGCCCTTCCCTCTCTACCTTGACTTGTTTAGTTATATATCTTGATCGAATCCTTGGGGCCAGCCCTATGAGAGTTGTTTTATGGAGCGCAGTGGTCTGGTTAAAGTAATATTTAAAAAATAAAAAAAATAAAAAAAGCTGCCTACTGTAATGTACAGTATAGAGTCTTGTTACGGTGCTGTCTTATTGTAGCACTGTTAAGGCTGATGTGGTTGTAGTACTGCAGGGGGACTTGGTACAGTTTTACTGAGGGACAGTTAACAGTATGCCAAACATCAGCCACAGTGGTGACATGTTAGGGTAGTGACAGGCAGGACTTTATTGTACTACACTCCAACTACTGAACGACATCGTAGGAGAATTTTAAAAGGGGAGGATTCCTAGCCCCCTGCCCCCAGAAGGAAAAGTAAGACAGTAAAAGACAAAATTACATAGTGAAAAGCATTTATGAATAAATGTTGTCCACAGATGGCGATGGTGATCTCCTGGAGTTGGAACCAGACAGGGAGGACTTTTTGTCTCCACCTCGGGACTGTAGGATATTTAGTAGCCTGTGACTCTTGCGAGGCCCTGAGATTATCGATTGAAGCTTCGAGATGTTGGGTGCTTTGTCGCTCTAGATGGTCATTTAATCACTGTTACTGTAAATATTTAATGTTCTTAATCTTTACACTTTAAATTTTAATCTTACAGGATGAACAGCTTGGTTGTAATATTATGTAAAATTGTCATTTTATTAACTGCCATACGTTCGTGATATTTGAGATGTTGTTTAAACAATAACAAACTTGATAAAAGTTCTTTAAGTAAATACAGTACTTAGTTAAAATAATTAATGAATAAATGTTGTCAACAGATGGATGTCCTGGAGTTGGAACCAGACTGGGGACGACACACCTCGGTACCTTACTACAGTATACACGTCCCTTCCAAATACAGATAAGTAATTGTATTTGTATTTACCTAATTGTATTTACCTAATTGTAGTTTACAGGAGTTGAGCTAAGCTAGTGTTGTTCAGTCTGTCTACTTTCATCCAATTTTTTCTTTAAAATATGAATGTTCCTTGCCCCTACCATCTCCTCCAGCCTATTCCATGCAGAAAAAATCCCATCCCCCCTTACGCATTTTGGCTCTAACGTCCCTTGACTTTGACCCTGTCACACTTTCAACTCTGGGGGAGGCACTCGATACCGGCAGTTCTACCTTTTGTCTCCCTCACTCGCATAGAAAAAAAACAAAAAACAATCGGTCCCGAGAACAGGACCAAGGTAGAAATAATGTAATGGTTGCCTCGTCCTATGGAAACTTATCCAGGCGGTTCATTTGTGGCCATCCCCTTGGGCATTAAGGCGGGCTGGCTGGCTTTTTCTGGACCCCCTTCTCCATGTTTAGCCCCATTAGTTCTGAAATTTTATAACATTTGGCAATTTTAACATCATTAACCCAGTTTCTTTGCGCAATATTCGGACCTTTCATGCAATTGAGGTACATTTTTTATATAATTAATATTTTGTAATTCCCCAGCCGGGGCAGGAAAAAAAATATACCTTAATGGCGTGAAAGGTCCTAATATTGACAAACAAAAGGTTTAAAGTTATTAACCCCTTCAGACTCGTATGAAGCAGAGGTTGCCAGATTAGCAATAAGAAATAGTTCTCTCACTCTTATAATTAACTCCAAAATTAGTTTTCTGCCCACAGCTAACTCAAAGACAACTGCAGAGGTTGAAGTCACTAAACTAAAGGTTTCTAAATACCCCTGATGGCAACAAAGGCTTAGTATCCCTAATAGGCTCAAAATTGCGTCATATGTCGGAGAGGGTTAAAATCCCTAAACTAGTTGGCATAGTCCCAAGATTTCTAAACTCATGGGGCTAAACATGAGGGAGACGGGGGCCCAGGAAAAAACAACCATCCCCCCTTTAGCATTTTGGCTCTAACGTCCCTTGATTTTGGCCCGGTCACTCTTTCAACCGGATACAAGAGTTCTACCTTTTGTCTCCTTCACTCGCATAGTAGTTTTGCCAACCTCAATACCAATGAAACTCTATTATAAGGTTTACAGTTGTCCCATGCCAATGCCACACCAACGGTCTTTCACAGTTTGCGATATTGTATAGATTAGGCCATTTATTTGCTATCTAGCGGACTTTACTTAGTAACCCTGCATTAAAGTGTGGTTTGAATAGGTACCTTTTTTATATTCTATTACTGGTACAAATGTTAGTTTGCTCCCTAGACATCTAAAGTTTAAAATAAAATGCCCCCTAGACCCCCCCATCAAAATATATTTTGAAAGATTGTAATTTTCTAATTGGATGCATTTCAAAACTTATTGAATGTACTGTATATTAAAATTGCTTTCATTGATTAAACATGTATTTCATATATGCAGCATTTTAAGTTCAATCTGCTGAGAATTCGAATGAAAAATCATAAACTATTTTCTTAATGACCAACCCTGACAGTAAGCATTTTCCTCACCAGACTGCTGACAAGGGTGGCTGCGGATGTCGGGGGCATTGGCCCAGGGGCTGATTTCCCTCGCCCACTCAGTCCTGGGTCCAAGCAACTGGAGCGGCTTTGGTCTACCGTACTCAGGACTGTTCGGCCAGTCTGGGAAACTACAAGAACACGAACCAGCCAGACCACAACCCTTCATAAAATATAAGTACTGTAGTCCTACAGAAAGTTATTGTACAGTATATTGCATTTTAACCCTGGAGGATACAATCCTTTTCTTTCTGTGGCAGACTACAGAAACCATATTTCCCTATTTCCAAAGTAATTATTATCATAACTGCTTCATATTAGATGGTACTTTGCAATAAAATGAGCCTTAAAGTTTGTTAAAAATATATTTTGGCATTTATTTTAGTTATATGAAGTATAGTATGTATGTATATACTCAGGCACATACCCCATTGCTTGGGGTGGCCGACTCGAGACAGAGCCTGAACAGAAACATTTAAAGTTACTATTCTCAGTCCGGGACCACTTCAGCATTCCCTCGCACCTTTGTCTCTTCTAGTAGGAGGATTCTTAGCTCCCTGCCCCCTAAGTTTTGGATAAAATAGCTTACAATAATGAGAAGCGTTGTTTGGGAAAGAGTTGTTCCTAGGGTTGTTCTCGGGCAGCATGTGTAGTCGGTTGGATTTATCTGAACAGAATACAGTAGTTAGAACGATTGTACTGTACCTTAACCCTGTGAGGATCATTTTGAGATCGTAGTTTCCACATAGCAATTTTGATTAGTTATTTTGTATATAGGTTTTGGTTAGTTTATTTTATTTTGAAAGTTTTAAATTATAATACTCTACTCGCACGGAAATTCCGTACACAAAGCACAAACCGTTAAAGGTTTATGCACAAGCCTAAGATATATTATGCATTCTTGAATACTGCATATAAATATAAACCTCACAACAGCAGTGAGAGTGAACTATGTACAGAGTTCATAGTGGGAGTTGGAGTCCACCAGGGCTGTTTTTCCACATAGCGATTTTGATCAGTTATTTTGCCTTTATATTGCCTTTGTCCCAGTTTTGGTTTTAGTTTTAAAGTTTTAAATTTTAATTAAGGGGTTCTGGAAAGTTTTTCCAGTCTAGGGAGTAAAGTAAATCTAATGTTTGAAAATGTTAATAACTATGAAAACTAAATAAATTTACAGGCAACTTTGCTCATAAAGATATTTTAATTAATGTGCTAGATCGTTTTAGAATTATTTTGCTAAAGCGTGTTTTCCACATAGCGAGTTTGATAATTTCTTTTGTCTTTTTACTGTGTTCATCCAAGTATGGTTTGCTTATTTTGCAAGTTTTAAATTACAGTATAATAAGTTTTGTAGTAGATATGGTCAAATATAATCATAAATTGGATATGCCTCGCAACGGCAGTGAGGGTGAACGATGTACGGAGGAGTTCATAGTGGGAGTTGGAGTCCACCAGGGCTGTGTTATGGTTCTGGAGGCACTAGTTTGATGGGGTTCTGGAAAGTTTTTCCAGTCTAGGGAGTAAAATAAATCTACACCGTTCGAAAATGTTAATGATGAACATTTTATTTTAGTAAGCATAGTTTCCTCATAGCGATTTTGATTATTTTGCATTTATATTTTCTTTGTCCCAGTCTTGGTTTTAGTTTGCAAGTTTAAAATTTTAATAAGTTGGTGTAATGGTTTAGTTGCTTATGTTCTGGGTGTGGTGTCCCGAGTTCGAATCCCGGGAGGACCATATGCTTTAATTATTTTAAATAAGTACATTGGGGTTTGTAATTTTTTAAGAATGGGGCGTTACTTATACCTAAATGGTACGGGAAGTCTTTAAATTGATACAAAAATTGGGATAAAAGATCTTAAATTAAAAATGTGGATATTATAAGTTAAAGGGTTTTCAAAGTTTAATTTCAGATTAATTTAAATGCATTTTTTCACTTAGATTTGTAGTTGTTTAGATATAATTAAATTTTAACAAGTTTTATATAAATTTGAACAGTAACTTTTTGGGTTTTTAGATATAATTTAATTTTAACGAGTTGGTTATATAAATTTAAACAGTAACTTGAGTTTGTTTGAAAGTTTTTAATTTTAAATTACTAAATTAATAGGAAACTTTTCAATCTAAAATTAAATGGGGCAAAACCAAAGTGAGAAATGGGTAGGAATAGGATACCTTGAACTATTGTGCGGGTACTTGCAATTTTCTTTTAGCTCTTGCGATTTTCTTTATGCCAACATATCCATTTAGATTGATATTCAGATCCAATAGACTAGCCTTGATGGTGTAATGGTTAGTGTTTAAAATCTGTGGTAACCCAGGTTCGAATCCCGGTGGATCACATGCTTGCTTTCATTAATTTCATTGGGAGGTTTGGTGTTAGTGAAAAAATTAAAAATGGAATATATAAATAAATTTTAATATATATAGCCGATTTTGTTTCAACATAATTCTAAATTGGATTGTTATTTATAAATTATTTTACTTAAGCATTGTTTCCACATAGCTGTTTTGATTAGTTTTGTCTTTTTACTGTGTTCGTATAAGTTTTAGTTTGTTTATTTTGCAAGTTTTACATGATAATTAATGTATTTGCATAAACTCTAAAGAGCTCACGAGTAGCTATGCCTTCTAATTATTAGATCAATTTATTAGGCTACCATCAATTCCAACCTCGGTCAGTTTAATCCCAGCTCCTAACCTAACACAAAGTAACATACCTAACCATAATCTAACTTCTTTAGTCTATTCCATCTAATCTATCTTACGGTATCTAATCTGTTTCTAACCTAACTTACGGGATCTAATCTAACTTACGGAATCTAATCTAACTTATGGGATCTAATCTAACTTACGGGCTCTAATCTAACTTACGGGCTCTAATCTAACTTACGGGCTCTAATCTAACTTACGGGCTCTAATCTAACTTACGGGCTCTAACTTACGGGCTCTAATCTAACTTACGGGCTCTAATCTAACTTACGGGCTCTAATCTAACTTACGGGCTCTAATCTAACTTACGGGATCTAATCTAACTTCTAATCTAACCTAACTTATCTATTCAACCTATCTAATCTAACCCTAGTGTACAGTCAAAATAAATGGTTAATGTAAAGGATAATAGCTCATCAACTTAAATGATCGGTTTTCCTTGCCAGAGAAATTTCAAATAGCTTCGGACTAGTACAATTTTGATAGCTTATGTTGCAATATAAAGTTAATGCCTATTTTAAAGTTTATATCAATCTGCCTTTAGAATACTATTTTATTTAGAGGAATTAATTTGCTAAAGAGTTCTTTCCAAAGGTGATTTTTATTAAGTTCTTTAGTCTTGATAACTTAATGTATAAATGCGCAGAATTTCGGTGAGAGTATCCTTGGCTAGAGTCCTTGGAGTGCCACACGTATTTGTTGATTTCATTGAGTTTAGAAGTAAACTTGGTTGGATAAAACAAATATTAATTCATATTAGTGTTCTCTTTTTGCATATTTTGAAAGTTTTAAAATATATTTTTCACTATTTATGGCTACTAACGAACGGATTCTTTTGGCTGTACCAACTGTTCTTTAACTAATCTTGGGCCGAGTTGACCGAAATTGAAATTGATACAGCTAGTCTTTAAAATGTAAAACTTGCAAACTATCATAAACTTTATCATAAATAGTTTTATAGTTTGTCCAAAGGTATCCTAGTCTGCCCACGTTTATGATTCAATAGTTTTTTTAAGAATTTGATTTAGCTAAAGGCCTCGCTTGTGAAGATTATGAAAATAGTATTAAATAAGGGATTTTGCCAAAGCGTTTTTTCCACATAGCGATTTTGATTAGTTCGTTTGCCTTTATATGGTCTTTGTTAAAGTTTTAGTTAATTTTGCAAGTTTTACAAATTAATAACTCCCTCGTTCAGATGTATTTTTTTAATTTATTGTACTATTTGTACTAGTAATTTAAAGATTATTTACATATTTTGAATTAATATACAGTACTTGAAATTTGTGGGGGAGATTTGAACTTAGAAGTTATAAATGCAGTTTTATTTGTTCTTTTATTTATATAATTTTACTTGAGGGTTTTTCCACAGCGATTTTGATTAGTTATTTTATCTTTTTACAGTGTTTGTATACGTTTTGGCTTGTTTATTTTGCAAGTTTTAAATTATAATTGCTAAGTAGTGATTTCCACTTAGTTATTTTGATAAGTTCTCTTGTATTTATATTGTCGTCCCTGTTTTGGTTATATATTTAGCAAGCTCTACATTATTTAATACATTTTATTTTAGTAAGTGTGGTTTCCACATAGTTATTTTGATAAGTTAATTTGACTTTATATTGTCTTTGTCCCAGTTTTGGTTATATATTTAGAAAGTTTTACATTATAATAGACACTAACCTAAAATCTCTTCCTCAACAGATGGTGACTTACACTAACCAGCTGTCTTGTGTGCACCAATCGGATTTCTGCTTGAGTTATCTTCTAATCCACCATAAAAGATGAGTCATCCTACAGTATTAGTTTAGTTCCCTTAAGAATTTGTGTACACTCTGATGCTATAATATCTAGCCCACTCCTAAGAAGTCGTAGAGCCCTGAATTATATATACATAAAGCGTTATTTCCATATAGTGATGTTGATAATATATTTTGTTGTGTCGTCCCTGTTTTAATATATTTTTTTATATTGTGCTGTCAATCATTTCTTGTTTATATTGTGGCGTCGGTTATAATTTATTTTGTTTATATTGTGTTGTCCGTTTTAATCTTTTATATTGTGCCGTCGGTTTTAATTTTGTTTTGTTTATATTGTGCCGTCCCTGTATTAATTTTTGTTTATATTGCGCCGTCCCTATATTAATTTTGTTTATATTTTGCCGTCCCCGTTTTAATTTTTTTTTATTGTGCAGTCAGTTTTAATTTCATTTTTTTTTTTTTTTTTTTTTTTTTTTTTTTTTTTTTTTTGTATTATGCCGTTCCTGTTTTGGTTTGTTTATTTTGTAAGTATTACATTATAATGGATACTAACCTAAAAATGTGTTCAACAGATGGCGACTACACTAACCAGCTGGGACTCGGGGATGTTTGGCCAGGCAGCCTAGGGAAGGTGAACAACAATCACCACCACAACAACAAACACAACCAGCTGGGACATAATCCACCTTAAAAAAATAGTCCTACAGTATTAGTTTCGTTCCCTTAAGGGGGTATTGCTTGTTTTTTTATCAAAGTATATATTTTGTTTCCTCGCTATATATGTACAGTATATATTTTATATATTTTCTTTATGCAAATATAACTAGATTTTTTGGATAGAACTCTCTTCAATATAGTTTTAAGTAGTGGATATGGCCAAATATAATCATAAATTTAATATTTCTATTTGTTTTAATCAACTCTACAATTAATTTACATATGAACTTGCCTAACTAATGAAATTAATGAATAGATGTGATACTCAAAGGACTAGATCGTAGTTTCCACATAGCAATTTAACTCCATAGACGAATTATTTATGAACGGATTTTGTTTAAATTTATACCATAAGTACACTTTGGCAAGCTGAATCGAATGGCGCAAACAGAATTAAAATCGGACCATTAGTTTAGGATTTCGATTTTGAGTGGGCCTTCCTGGAGGGCCCAGGGGACCGTTTTTTGGACTTTAAAAGTCCTCTGTAGCCCAAACTATAA
Source organism: Paralithodes platypus (assembly GCA_032716605.1). Classification (NCBI taxonomy): domain Eukaryota; kingdom Metazoa; phylum Arthropoda; class Malacostraca; order Decapoda; family Lithodidae; genus Paralithodes; species Paralithodes platypus. The sequence goes on from CM064487.1 coordinate 138,799,906, forward strand.
GTCCTAGGGAATTCTACTTGGTGCCATTCGATTTTTCTAGCCGAGCTGCTTCTAGACATGGTCTTAGATTTCATTTTCGCCCAGCCATTCGCCCAGAATCGAAAAAAAACTAAAACAAAATTGGGCAAATCGGTGATTTTGGTTGAATTTTGACTTGTCAATATTATTACATATTTGGATTCGTCTCGCCGTTGCGGATTCAACGGTATAATTATTTTTTAATTTTTACCTATTTTTAGGCCCCCTAGGCCTATTTTAAAGTTTAAAAATTCCATAGACTAGTTATTAAAATGTAAAACTTGCAAACTAAACAAACCAAAATTGGGACAAGGACAATATAAAGTCAAATTAAATTATCAAAATCGCTATGTGGAAACAACGCTTACTAAAATGAAAATTATTAAATAAAAGAACACAATCCACCACATAGGGTGTACATCACTACATGAGCAAGTTAATCTGTTTCCCAAGCAAACCAATCGCACATATAACAACGCACTATCGTCACGTTAAAGGAAGTAGTCAAGTTTGGGAAGTCCGGGACGTTCTGGCAAATTTTACTAAACTCTGCATGAATAAAGAAACTACATGTTAAATGTCAAAATATTATTTAAAATCAAATTTGCAACATGACAAGACATTAACAATAGTAAAAAATACAAATATTGATAAGATATCTATACTATTACAAAATAATATATAAAATACAGTACAGCACTCACTAACGATAGTGCTATCGGGTAGGTACCTGTAAGCATAGCATGCCTCAAGTGACCCCTATCAATAACTACCCTACAAATAACCTACATTTATAGCACAAATAAACTAAGGAAATCGCAAAAGTAAGCAATTGATACTATCGACAATGAATACATATAATATAAAGAGAAATAATTGCAAAATATGAAGTAACAACAGATTTAAACAAAGAGTACTCTTTTAACAAGAACAATAAATTTAAAAAATCATCAATATTAATAATAATAATATAATAATAATAGAAAAAGAAAAAGATAAACAATAAATACAGACAAAAAGTAAGCAGAGGTTATACAAGAAACTTCAAGTTAAAAATGCTTGATTAAAATTATTGATGTCAAATTTTAGAATACAGTCACAATAATTGACCCTAAAAAGATTAAATTTATGGAACAATTTACTTGCCTCAAAACCTCTGTCCACTAAGAGTCTGTATAGTAACCTAGCTCTAGCCCAAAAGTCATCTACTTTAGTGCAGATTTTACAAAATCTTATTAATTGGGAATAAAAACAATTATAAGTGATTTTACTATCGATATTACTACTAGGGAAAGGAAAGTTTATTACGTTAAAATTAAAATCATCAACTTTGTGATATACTTTAAGTATGCACTGTTCATTAACAATCTCTATATTTATATCAAGAAAATTTTCAACTTTATAATTTACGTTACATTGTGTGAGGGGAATAGAATTAGGGTAAATAAGTTTAGCAACTTGATTAAAATTTAACAAATTGCAAACAAGAATATCATCAATATATCTACTATTATTACTTAACAGTTTAGCAAGTGCTAATTTTTCTGGAATTTTATTTTTCTTGCTACTGTCAACTAAGTCTTTTATATATTTAAATTCTAAAGCAAGCAAGAATAAGTCTGCAATTAAAGGGCTAGCATTTCCACCCATAGGAATTCCTAATAATTGTTTGAAAATGTACGGCCCGAATCTAACATAAGTATTGAAAAGGAGGAATTTAAGGGCATCTTTAAGTTTAGTTCTATCAAAATCTACAGAACTAGTGGGAGTAGAGCTAAGTGATGCATTATTAAAATATGTATAAACATTTATGAAATAATTACCATTCCTAACGAACCTGTCAAAGTGCAAATCTATAATAAAGCAAAGCTCTGAATATACTAAATCTAAAGGCAAATTGGTATACAAAGTTGAAAAGTCGAAGCTATGTACCGAGGTAACTTTCGGCATGGTATTTATTTTATCAATAACTTCTAACGAATTGTCAACACTCCAATAATAGTTAATGCCAGTTCTTCTCATGATGGTATTACAATATCTTTTATGAGTACTTTTAATGTATTTTAAGCAATTTACTACTTGTTCTGATAGAGTTTTAGTGGTAGCAAATTTTGCTCCGGCAATAAAGCGATATTTATAAGGTCTTTTATGAAATTTAGGTAACATGTATAATTTTGCAATGCACTTGTTCTTATCAGAAAGTTTAATATCAAATATTATATTTTTCTTGGTATGTTCATCGATTAAGTTATCAATATTCAGATTATTTTGAATTTCATAAACAGAATTACCGCAAATATTTTTACGTAATATGTTACCCTTAATACCTAATTCTTTTTTCATATTTTCAAGATAAAATTTCTTACATGTGAAGCTATAATTATTGCTGGCTTTATCTACTGTAGTGATTACAAAATGTTTATGTAAATTTATTAAATCAGCTTTAAGCTTATTATAATTATAGTCTATAAAATCTGAAAGATTAAATTCATTTTTAAGCGAGAAAATTTTATTTCTAATTAACTTAATTAATAATTTAGACCATGCTTCTAGTTCTCTCGCATTGCAGCACGCAATTTTTAACAATTTATCTTTTAATTTATTGACTGAAAAAACAATATCTTTTAAAATTATGTCCCATGTTACTTTATTACTCCCTATTCTAAATTTAAACCCTTTACGACATAGCTCCGCTAATTTGTCGTTTGCAAAATGTTTAACTAGTTCTACATCACCTGTTAATATGTGACATATCGGACTATAAATGAACTTTGCTAGTGCATCACGTTTATGAACGGATGTTGTTTAAATTTATACCATAAGTACACTTTGGCAAGCTGAATCGAATGGCGCAAACAGAATTAAAATCTGACCATTAGTTTAGGATTTAGATTTTGACTGGGCCTTCCTGGAGGGCCCAGGGGACCGTTTTTTTGGACTTTAAAAGTCCTATGTAGCCCAAACTATAAGTCCTAGGGAATTCTACTTGGTGCCATTCGATTTTTCTCGCCGAGCTGCTTCTAGACATGGTTTTAGATTTCATTTTCGCCCAGCCATTCGCCCAGAATCGAGAAAAAAAATCTCAAAAAACCTTGGGCAAATCGGTGATTTTGGTCGAATTTTGACTTGTCAACATTATTACATATTTGGATTCGTCTCGCCGTTGCGGATTCAACGGTATAATTATTTTTTTTAATTTTGACCTATTTTTAGGCCCCCTAGGCCTATTTTAAAGTTTAAAAACTCCATAGACGATATATATATATATATATACTTTATGGTACTGCCCTCCCTTATCGTTCCTCTACTACTTTTTTGGGTCTTACTTTTGATTCTCGTCTTAATTGGTCCGCTCATGTTTCTTCTCTCAAGGTTGCTGCCTTACTCCACCTCCGCCTTCTTCAGTCCTTGTCCCACCTCACTTGGGGTGCTGATCGAGCGCTTCTTCTTCGGCTTCATACGGTTCTTGTCCTCTCTAAGTTGGATTATGGCTGTCAAGTTTACTCTTCAGCCTCTGATTCTGTTCTCCATGCTCTTGATTCTGTTCATCACTCTGGTCTTCGTCTTGCCCTTGGTGCTTTTCGTTCCTCTCCTGTTGAAAGCCTCTATGCTGAGTCTGGTTTCCCTTCTCTTTATCGCCGTCGGGCTCTCCTGTCCCTTCGTTCTTACGCTCGCCTTCAACAATTCCCATCTTCCCATCTTTCCCTTCCCCCTTCGGTCGTTGCTACTTTTTCGTCTCGCCCCCGTCTTGGTTCTCCGTTTTCTGTCCGCATGCTCTCGCTGCTCGCATCGTGCTCTTTCCCTGTTTCTAACGTCCTCCCTTTCCGCTTTTGCTCTTTTCCCCCCTGGCTTTTCCCTCGTCCTTCGGTTTGCCCTTCCATCCTCCCTTGTTCCAAGTCCTCTACTTCTCCCCTCGTTCTTCGGTCTCGTTTCTTAGATCACCTCTCTCTTCACGCTACAACCACTCCTGTGTTTACTGATGGCTCCAAGACGTCGGTAGGCGTGGGGTTTGCCGTCCTTTTTCCCACTTGCTCGTATCAATATTCTTTGCCTCCCGTTGCCAGTATTTTAACTGCTGAACTTTATGCTATTTTTATTGCCCTCCGTTTTATGTGTTCCTTCCCTCCTCGTCCTTTACTTTGTTCTCTGATTCTCTCAGTGCTCTACTTCTTTTACAGTCCTCCCCTGCTCTACACCCTTTAGTTCTTTCCATTCAGGAATGGCTTTTCCGCCTTTCCGTCCGCAAAAAGCTTGTAGATTTTTGCTGGGTTCCCAGTCACGTTGGCGTTTGCGGTAATGAGCGGGTTGATTGCCTTGCTCGTTCTGCTGCTGTGCGGGGTACCCGCTCCTCACTTGCTGTCCCGGCCTCTGATTTCTTCCCTGCCTTGTCCAGGTTTCTTTGGTCGAGGTGGCAGACTCAGTGGTCCACTATCTCCATTAATAAACTTCGTTCTGTCAAACCGTCCGTTTCTGGGTGGTCTGATCCCTCCCACCGTAATCGCCGTTGGGAGACGGCTTTGGCCCGTCTCCGCATTGGCCACACCAGACTTACCCATTCGTTTTTAATGTCCCGTTCTCCTCCGACTCTTTGCTCGCACTGTACCGTTCAGCTTTCTGTCTCCCATCTTTTCCTCGATTGCCCCTTATTTTCCGTTGCCCGCACGCGTTTCTTCCCTTTTCTAGCTCTCCTCCGCCAGCCGCCATGTCTTGCAGATTTTCTTTCTGAATCTCCCTCGTTTTCTATCTCCCGTATTATGTCCTTCCTTCATCATGTTCGAGTTCTCGATGATATTTAGTTAACTTCCTTCCCCTCTTCCATATTTCGTGCCATATGGCCTTTGTCGCCTGGTGCGTTGACTTCATTAATGTAATGTATATATATATATATATATATATATATATATATATAATATATATTAAATTATATATATGTATTGTATATATATATATACTATATATATATATATATAATATATATATGTTTTTGTATATATATATATATATATATTATATACTGTATATATTTATATATATATATATATAATTTATAAATATAATACATATATATAAATTATATATAAATAAATTATATATATTATATATATGTATTTTGTATATTATATAAATAAATATATAATATAATATATAAATTATGTATGTATATTGTATATAATATATATATATATACACTATTTATAATTTATATATATTATATATATATTCATATTTTGTATATATATAATATATATATATATATATATATATATATATATAGATAATTATATATATACAGTATACTGTATATATATATATATTATATATATTTTGGTCGGATTTTGACTCGTCAATATTATTACACACTTGGATTCGTCTCGCCGTTGCGGATTCAACAGCATATATATTTTTTAATTTTGACCTATTTTTAGGCCCCCTAGGCCTATTTTAAAATTTAAAAACTCCATAGACGAGTTATTTACGAACGGGTTTTGTTTAAATTTATACCATAAGTAAACTTTCGCAAGCTGAATAGAATGGCGCAAACAGAATTAAAATCGGACCATTAGTTTAGGATTTCGATTTTGACTGGGCCTTCCTGGAGGGCCCAGGGGACCGTTTTTTGGACTTTAAAAGTCCTCTCTAGCCCAAACTATAAGTCCTAGAGAATTCTACTTGGTGCCATTCGATTTTTCTCGCCGAGCTGCTTCTAGACATGGTCTTAGATTTCATTTTCGCCCAGCCATTCGCCCAGAATCGAAAAAAAAAATCTAAAAAAACCTTGGTAAATCGGTGATTTTGGTCGAATTTTGACTTGTCAATATTATTACATATTTGGATTCGTCTCGCCGTTGCGGATTCAACGGTATAATTATTTTTTTATTTTGACCTATTTTTAGGGCCCCTAGGCATATTTTAAAGATTAAAAACTCCATAGACGAGTTATTTATGAACTGATTTTGTTTAAATGTATACCATAAGTACACTTTGGCAAGCTGAATTGAATGGCGCAAACAGAATTAAAATCGGACCATTAGTTTAGGATTTAGATTTTGACTGGGCCTTCCTGGAGGGCCCAGGGGACCGTTTTTTGGACTTTAAAAGTCCTATGTAGCCCAAACTATAAGTCCTAGGGAATTCTACTTGATGCCATTCGATTTTTCTCGCCGAGCTGCTTCTAGACATGGTCTTAGATTTCATTTTCGCCCAGCCATTCGCCCAGAATCGAGAAAAAAAATCTCAAAAAAATCTCAAAAAGCCTAAAAATAGGTCAAAATTAAAAAATAATTATACCGTTGAATCCGCAACGGCGAGACGAATCCAAATGTGTAATAATATTGACGAGTCAAAATCCGACCCAACTATATATATATATATATATATATATATATATATATTATATATATATATATATATATAAATAATATATATATATATATATAATTATAAATATATAGTGTATATATATATAATATAGATACAAATATACTATAATATATATATAAATTATAAATATATAGTGTATATATATATAATATATATATATATATATATATTATACACATATAATTTAAATTTATATATTATATAAATATATATAATTTATAGATTACAAAATACATATATATATATACATAATTTATTATACATTAATTTATATATATATATATATTATATTTATAAATTATATATATATATATATAATATATATATATATATATATATATATATATATATATACAAAATATATATATATAGTATATATATATTAATACATACCGGTAATATATTTAAATATATATCTATATAATTTTATATAAATATATATATAAAATATATATATAGAATATATATTAAATATTTTCTATGGAGTTTTTAAACTTTAAAATAGACCTAGGGGGCCTAAAAATAAAAAAAATAAAAAATAATTATACCGTTGAATCCGCAACGGCGAGACGAATCCAAATATGTAATAATATTGACAAGTCAAAATTCGACCAAAATCACCGATTTACCTGGGCAAAAAACCCAAGTTTTTTTTTAGATTTTTTTTTTCTCGATTCTGGGCGAATGGCTGGGCCAAAATGAAATCTAGGACCATATCTAGAAGCAGCTCGGCAAAAAATCGAATGCACCAAGTAGAATTCCCTAGGACTTATAGTTTGGGCTAGACTTTTAAATGTCCAAAAACCGGTCCCCTGGCCCTCCAGGAAGGCAGTTAAATCGAAATCCTAAACCAATGGTCCGATTTTAATTCTGTTTGCGCCATTCTATTCAGCTTGCCAAAGTTTACTTATGGTATAAATTTTAACAAAACCCGTTCGTAAATATCGTCTATGGAGTTTTTTAAATTTTAAAAAGGCCTAGGGGCCTAAAAATAGGTCAAAATTAAAAAAATATATATATACCGTTGAATCCGCAACGGCGAGACGAATCCAAATATGTAATAATATTGACGAGTCAAATCCGACCACAATAATATATATATATATATCTGTATATATATATATATATATATATATTATATATATATCAATATAATATATAATATATATATATAATTATAATATATATAATCTCTATAAGAATATAATATATAAATATATAATATAGTTTTATATATATATTATATATATATATACAAATATACATACATAATAATTTATATATTATATATATATATAATATATATAGATATACAAACATATATAATTATACATAAATTATTAATTATATAATATAATTTATATTATATATATATATTATATAAAATTCTATTTATATATATATGTATATATATATACTATATAAATACAATCTATATTATAATATATATATATATTTTATATATATATATTATATATATATAATATCTATATATATATATAATAATATATATATATATATATAATATAATATATATATATTATATATCGTCTATGGAGTTTTTAAACTTTAAAATAGGCCTAGGGGCCTAAAAATAGGGCAAAATTAAAAATATACCGTTGAATCCGCAACGGTGAGACGAATCCAATATGTAATAATTTGACAAGTCAAAATCCGACCAAAATATTTTTATATATATATATATCTATATATATATATATGTCTATATATATTCTATATAATATCACTATATATATTCTATATAATATAATATTATATATTATATATATACATCTAGACAAAATTTATATAATATATGAACTTTAAAATATCGATATATATGGCAGATATGTATTTATCTATATAATATATATACAATAGAACATATAATTTAAATTTATACATATCCTATATACTTATAATTTATATAGAGATACAAATACATATAATATATTATACAATATTTAAATATCTATACAATTTATCTATATATATAATTTATCATATATATATAGATTTTATAATTATATGCCTTATAATTATATACAGTTCTATCATAGATATATATCTATATACAAAATACCTATATATATATATATATATATATATATATAGTTATATATAGAATATAATAATTACAGTATATATATATCTATATACAAATCCATATATAATAATTTTATCTATTATCTATATGCTAATTTTTAACTCATAAAATATATATTATCTATATATATCATATATCCTCTATGGAGTTGTTAAATCTTTAAAATAGGCCTACGGTGGCCTAAAATTAGGTCAAAATTAAAAAATATCTATACCGTTGAATCCCGCAACAGGCGAGACGAACTCCAAATGTGTCAATAATATTGGAAGAGTCCAATCCGACACAACTATATATTATATATACTAAAATATAATACATACTATACTGTATATAGTATATTATCTATAATATCATATCTATATATTATATATATATAATCTATCATATCAATATATTATTATCTCTCCCAAATATACTCATATTCAGATATCTATAGAATTATTAATTCTAGTGTATTCTATATATATATATATATATCCAATATACAGACATTAATTTAAAATTTTCTTATCTTATGCTCTATAAATATATCCTTTAATAGCATTACAAAATACATATATGTCAATCAGTACCCTACTTTATTATTTCTATATATGATATTTTATCTATCTATTAATATATCCCTTCTATCTTATCTAATCTCATATAATATATTCTACGTCATCTATTACTCATTATAACCTATAGTGTATATCTATACATCATATCTCTATCTCTCTATATATATTATATCTCTATTCTCTCTTCTTATTATATGCCTTACATATAATGTTTATATAATTTAGTCTCTGGTGTCTATCTATATCATACAAATTATACCTACCAATACAATATATATTTACCTCATTTATTTATATATATATATAATTTTGATATTATCTATTATAATATTATATTTATAAATTACTATAGTATATAATATCTATATAATTATATACAGTATTATAGAAAATTATCTATATCTATTAATAGCTATATACAAAATACAAAACAACATCTATAAAATTCATATATATATTATATATATATATATATTATATATATCTATATATTATATATATATATTTAATATAATAGATACACGTATATATATCTATATATACAAAATACATCTAATATCTAAGTTATATATATCTATCTATATAATATAATTTATATACCTATAAATATATATATATATAATATATAATATATATATATATCGTCTATGGAGTTTTTAAATTTTAAAATAGGCCCTAGGGGCCTAAAAATAGGTCAAAATTAAAACAAATATATGACCGTTGGAATCCGCAACGGCGAGACGAATCCAAATGTGTAATAATATTTGACGAGAAGTACAAAATCCGACCAACACTATATAAATACTACTACTGTTATATCTATATATCATATTATTTATATATATTATATATATTAATACACTGTATATATAATAATTACTCTATATATAATAATATCTAGATATATATATATATATACTATCATATTCTCTAATCTCTACTTATTATATATATACACCAAAATATAAATATAACTAACCGCCCGTATATATCTATATAATTTATACAATATATAGTGTCTCTATATAACATATATATATATATTAATATACAGAATTTAATTAAATTTATATATTATATAATATATATATATATATATATATATATCTATATAGATACTACCACAAAATCTACATATATTCATTATACATAATTTATTCAATTTCTCTTATATCTATATCTATAGATCCCTTTATATTAGATTTAATACGCTTCACCAAATCCATATATATGTATTATACATTAATTTCTTCTATTATTAATTATACTATGTATTTCTATATCTATATACAGTATATTTTCTCACTTCTATATATAGCTAAATCTATATCAAACTAAGATATATATATCTCTATACCTATATCTCTATATTATATATCTATATAGAGTCCTATATCTATACAGTATATATCTCTCTCCCTCCTATATATATATAGTCTATCCACAAACCTCTATGTCATAATCTTATATTTATTATATATTATCTATAATTTATATAAATACTATATCATATAATATATATGATATATATATATATCGTTCTATTGGAGTTTTTTAAACTTTAAAATAGGCCTAGGGGGCCGTAAAAATAGGTCAAAATTAAAACAATATATACCAACCCCGTTGAATCCGCAACGGCGAGACGAATCCACATAATGTAATAATATTGACAAGTCTAAATTCGACCAAAAGCACCGATTTACCTTGGCAAAAAAACCCCAAGGTTTTTTGAGATTTTTTTTCTCGATTCTGGCCGAATGGCTGGGCGAACAATGAAATCTAGGACCATGTCTAGAGCAGCGCGGCGCGAAAATTCCGAACGGCACCAAGTAGAATTCCCTCAACACTTATACGTTTGGTGCTAGAGAGTGACTTTTTAAAGTCCAAAAACGGTCCCCTGGGCCCTCCAGGAAGGCCCCGTTATAAAATCGAAATCCCGAACCCATGGTCCGAGTTTAATTCTGTTTGCGCCCATTCTATTCAGCTTAGCCAAAGTTTAACTTAATGGTATAAAATTTAAACAAACCTGTTCGATAAATACTCGTCTATATGGCAGTTTACAAATTTTAAAATAGGCCTAGGGTGCCTAACAATAGGTCAAAATTAAAAATATATATATCAACCAGTTGAACCCGCAACGGCGAGACGAAATCCAAATGTGTAATAATATTGACGAGTCAACATCCGACCAACATATATATAATACTACTATATAATACTATACTGTCTATATATATAATTACTATATATATAAACTATATATATATATATATATTATATATACATACAATATAATTTATATATTATATATATATTTCAGTGTATATAGATATACAAAATACTATACTATAATTATACATATTTATTTATTCTATATAAATTTATCTAAGTATCTATATATATATCTATCTATACAAATACAGTATCTATATATTTACTAATATATATATATATATATACAGTATATTCAATACATATTCTACTTTATATATTACATTATCTTAATTATTAAATAATATATATATTATTATATACGTCTATGGAGTTTTTTTAAACCTTTAAAATAAGCCTATGGGCCTAAAAATAGGTCAAACTTAAAAAATCATATACTGTTGACTCCGCAACGGCGAGACGACAGTCGAGTGCTAATAATATTGAACGAGTCAACTCCGCACCAAAATACTATAATATTATATTATATATATATATATATATTATATATATATTATCTATACTGTATATATATAATTATCTGTATATAGTGATAATATATAATATATATATATAAGATATCTAGACGTATATTTATATATCTCAGTATACATATATAGTGGACCTGTATGATATACTATCATATATATATCTCTATCTCCCTTTTTTTAAAAAATTACATACATATACTTTACACTTTATTATGCTATACTACAGTACTATATATTACCATAATTTTCTCTAGATATACCAAATCCATCTATATAATTAACATACGTTTATTTATTATATAAGTCCTTTATCTATACTCTCTATCATATCATTTACATAATTATATCTATTATATATATAATCTATCCTACTATATCTCCAGTAATATATCTATATATATATCTATATATCTCTATTCACTCCATCTATACTAATTCTATATATCTATCTCTATATATATATCTATACATTATATATACATATATACCAAATACTATATATCATTTTATATATATATATACCCTATACAATTGTATCATCAATATCTATATATAATATATATATAGATATACTCGTCTACTGGAGTTTTTAAACTTTTTAAAATAGGCCTATGGGGCCTAAAAATAGTTCAAAATTAAAAAGTTATATATACCGTTGAATGCTCAACGTCGAGACGACTCCAAATGTGTCTATATTGACTCGTCAAACTCCGACCAAAATAGATAATATACATGAACTATATATACTGATACATATAATCTCTATATACTATATATTTATCTATCTATATAATTATAATATATCTATATATATTACAATATCATACATATAATTTAATTTATATATTTATATAGATATCTAATTTCTATCGATATACACCATACCCTATACATACTTATCCCATACATTTCATTTTGTTATATATCTCGAAATTTCTATTCTCATATCTATATTATCTTTCTATTAGTATCTATATACCATACTATATAACTATCATATACATTATATCTATCTCTTACTCTATATATATATCTCTCTATACACAAACATACATAAAATTAATATATTATAAGTATATAGAGAATATATTACAACATACATATCTGATCATAATTTAGATAGTAATACATAGATATATATATACTATATATATATATATACTATAATATCTATATATATCCTTTAGATAATATACAAATGACATATATCTATTATACATATTTATTGTTAGATATATATCATTTATAATTAGATAGATTATTATATTTATATAAATTATATCTATATAAATATATATACATATAATATACAGTCTGATATATATTCTTATACTACTATATCCACATACATATAGATATATATTTATTACTATATATATATTACTATATATATATTATTGACGAGTCAAAATCCGACCAAAATATATATATAAATTATATATATATAGATAATACTGTATATATATAATATCTATATCATTATCTATATATAATCTGATAAATATATATATCTATTATAATATATACTAATTATATATACAAAAAGATATATATATATAATAGATAGTGTATATATAATAATAAATATATAGTGTATATATATATAATATATATATATATAGATATATCTATATAGATATAACAATATACATACAACTCCTTTAATTTATATATTATATCTCTATATGATATCTATATAAGTTATATAGATATACAAATCACATCGATATAAGTAATTTACATAATTTACTTTCTTCTCTATATATAATTGATATCTATCTATCTTATTATATTTTATCACATTCTATATCATAATATACCTCACATAACTCGAATATACCAAGTCTCTATATCTATCTATATCTATATCTCTCACAAAATACATAATTATATATCTAGATCTACTATATATAATATATATCTATACTCCCGTATATCTAGATATTATACAACTATCCATCATCTAATTATATATATATATATCTCTCATTTATATAAATTACTATAATATATATCTCATATATATATATATATATTATATCGTCCTATGGAGTTTTTTAAAACTTTACAATAGGCCTAGAGGGGCCTAAAAAATAGGATCAAAATTAAAAAATACTTTATAACCTTGAATCCGCAACGGCGAGCCGAATCCAAATATGTAATAATGTTGACAAGTCAAAAATTCGAACCAACAATCACCGATTTACCTGGGCAAAAACCCAAGGGTTTTTGAGCTTTTTTTTCTCGATTCTGGCCGAAATGGCTGGGCGAAAATGAAATCTAGGACCATGTCTAGAAGCAAAAAAAAAAGACCTTTTTCGGCGAGATAAATCGAATGCCACCAAGTAGAATTCCCTAGCACTTATAGTTTAGGGCTAGAGAGGACTTTTAAAGTCAAAAAACCGCCCCCCTGGCCCCTCCAGGAAGGCCTAGTTAAAATCGAAATCCTAACCACATGGTCCGGATTTTAATTCTGTTTGCGGCCATTCTATTCAGCTTGCCAAAGTCTAAACTTATGGTATAAATTTAAACCAAACCCGTTCGTAAATAACTCGTCTATGGAGTTTTTTTTAATTTTTAAAAATAGGCCTAGGGGGCCTAAAATAGTTCAAAATTTAAAATATATATACCGTTTAATCCGCAAACGTCGAGACGAATCCAAATGTGTAATAATATTGCCGAGTCAAAATCCGACCAAATCTATAATTTATATAATAAATATATATATATATTACTATATATATATATACTGTATATATGTAATTATCTATATATATATATATATCTATATATATAGATTTATTATATATACAAAATATAAATATATAATATATATATATATATATAATAAATATATAGTGTATATATATAGATGAATATATATATATATATTATATATGATATACAATATGCCTACCTATAATTTAAATTTATATATTATATCTAGATATATACTTTATATAGATCTACAAAATACATATATATAATTATACATAAATTTTATTTATTATATATATATAATTTATATTATTATATATATTAATTTATATTATGATATATATTATTCATAAATGATATATATATAAGAAGATAAATATATCTACAGTATATATATATATTATATATAGTATATGATATATACAAAATGCATATATCTATATATATATATATATATATGATCTATCATATATATATCCCTAATCTATAGTACTATAGATATACAGTATATATCTATATATACAACATACATCTATATAATTTATATATTATATCTCATCCTCTTTATATACATCTAGATCTATCTACTCTATCTCTATATATATATATGGTCTATGGAGTTTTTAAACTTTAAAATAGGCCTAGGGGGCCTAAAAATAGTTCAAAATTAAAAAAAAATATTATACCGTTGAATCCGCAACGGCGAGACGACTCCAAATTTGTAATAATATTGATGAGTCAAAATCCGACCACAATATAATATATATATATATATACTGTATATATATATATATATATATATATTATATATATATCTATCATATATATATATATAGATATATATTAATATATTATATTATATTAATTATAAATATATAGATGTATATACATAAAAAACCCATACACATACACACATTTAAGACTTAGTTTTCCACACATAAGTGCCGAACCTCAGTCCTAAATGTTATGTATGTGTCTGTATGATGCTACACTATATATTTTATATATATATATAGTATATATTATATATATATATATTACCATATACATACATATACTTTAAATTTATATATTATATATATATATAATATATAATTTATATAGATATACAAAATACATATATGTAATTATACATAATTTAATTTATTATATAATGTATGCTTTATATTATATATATATATTAATTTTTATAAATTATATATCTATATATATATATATAAATATATCACAGTCTATATATATATTAGATATATATACAAAATACAGATATTATATATATAATATATATATTATATATCTACAGTATATATATATCATACAAAATACAATCTATATCATATTATATATATATCTATTAGATCATTTATATCAATATATATAGTATATATATCTATATATCCATATATCGTCATATGGCGTTTTTTACCCTTTAAAATAGGCCTAGGGGGCCTAAAAATAGGTCAACATTAAAAATATTTATAACCGTGAATCCGCAACGGCGAGACGAATCCAAATATGTAATAATGTTGACAAGTCAAAATTCGACCAAAATCACCGATTTGCCTGGGTTTTTTAAGTTTTAAGTAAGTTTAAGTAAGGTTTTTTAAGAATTTTTTTCTCGATTCTGGGCGAATGGCTGGGCGAAAATGAAATCTAGGACCATTTCTAGAAGCAGCTCGGCGAGAAAAATCGAATGGCACCAAGTAGAATTCCCTAGGGAGGGGGGCGTGGGACTTATAGTTTGGGCTAGAGAGGACTTTTAAAGTCCAAAAAACGGTCCCCTGGGCCCTCCAGGAAGGCCTAGTTAAAATCGAAATCCTAAACCAATGGTCCGATTTTAATTCTGTTTGCGCCATTCTATTCAGCTTGCCAAAGTTTACTTATGGTATAAATTTAAACAAAACCCGTTTTCTAATCACTCGTCTATGGAGTTTTTAAATTTTAAACATAGGCCTAGGGGGCCTGCAAATAGTTCAAAATTAAAAAATATATATACCGTGGAATCCGCACCGTGAGACGAATCCAAATGTGTAATCTATTGACGAGTCAAAATCCGACCAAAATATATATATATATAGGATCATATCATAGTATATATATATACTGTATCTATATAATTATCTATATATACACATTATATAAATATAGATATATATATATATATACATATATTATATAAATATATAGTTGTAAATATATCGCTATATATATATATTTATAATATATATATATATATCCCTGGCATACATATAGTTTAAATTTAATACTATTATATTAATATATATCATTTATATAGATATACCAAACTACCTATATATAATTATACATTAATTATTTCGATTATATATATAATAATTATATATATATCTCTATATTAGAATTTATATCTATATATATATAGTATATTTATAAATTATATAGTATAATCTACTCTAATATAATATTCTCCCGTATATCGCATATCTAATCTATATATCTATACCAAACTCCATAGCTCTCTATATTATAGCCCGAGCCTATCTAGATATATATATACTCAATAGATATATATATATCCCTATACATACTATATACAAACTACCTATAATATAATTTCTATATTATATAATATTTAATTTATCTCAATCGATATAAGACTATCTCATTCTTATATCTATATATGACTATATATATATATATCGTCTATGGGAGTTTTTAAATTTTAAAATAGGCCCTAGGGGGCCTACAAAATAGGTCAAAATTAAAAAAATAATATACCCTTGAATCCGCAACGGCGAGACGAATCCAAATGTGTAATAATTTTGATAGTCACCAATCCGACCAAAATATAATACAAATATATATATATATATATATATATCTATATAGATATATATATATATATATATATATATATAATTATCTATATATATATATATAGATATATATATATATATATATATATATATATATAATATAAATATATAATATATATATATAATTATAAATATAGTGTATATATATTATATATATATTATATATATATATATACAATATACCTACATAAACTTTAAATTTATATATATATATATATATATCTATATATAATTTATATAGATATACAAAATACATATAATAATTATACATATTTTATTTATTAATATATGTAGATTTATATTATATATATAGATTATATTTATAATATTATTTATATATATAATATATAATAAATATATATAAAGTATATATATATATATACATATATATATACAAAATACATATATATATTATCTATATACAATATATATATATATTGATATATATCCAGTATATATATATCTATACAAATATACATATATATATATATTTATAATATATATATAGTATATAGACATTTATATATAAATATTATCGTCTATGGAGTTTTTACACTTTAAAATATTCCTAGGAGGGCCTAAAAATAGGTCAAAATTAAAAAATAATTATACCGTTGAATTCGCAACGGCGAGACGAATCCCACCCACTATGTAATAATGTTGACAAAGTCAAAATTCGACCAAAAT
>CM064487.1:138825533-138830533 GCA_032716605.1 Paralithodes platypus
ATATATATAATTTATATAGATATACAAAATACATATATATATATATATAATTATAAATATATATTGTATATATATATATATATATATATATATATATATATTTATATATATACAATATACATAAATATATTAATTTATATATATATATATATATAATTTATAGATATACAAAATACATATATGTAATTATACATAATTTATTTATTATATATATAATTTATATTATAATATATATATATTATAAATATATATATATAAATATATAAAATATATACAGTATATAATATATATATATAAAATACATATATATTATATATATATATAATATCTTATATATATACAAAATACATATATATAATTTATATAATAATTTATATAAATATATATATATATATATATATATATCGTCTGTGGAGTTTTTAAACTTTAAAATAGGCCTAGGGGGCCTAAAAATAGGTCAAAATTAAAAAATAATTATAACCTTGAATCCGCAACGGCGAGACGAATCCAAATATGTAATAATGTTGACAAGTCAAAATTCGACCAAAATCACCGATTTGCCTGGGCAAAAACCCAAGGTCTTTTGAGATTTTTTTCTCGATTCTGGGCGAATGGCTGGGCGAAAATGAAATCTAGGACCATTTCTAGAAGCAGCTCGGCGAGAAAAATCGAATGGCACCAAGTAGAATTCCCTAGGACTTATAGTTTGGGCTAGAGAGGACTTTTAAAGTCCAAAAAACGGTCCCCTGGGCCCTCCAGGAAGGCCTAGTTAAAATCGAAATCCTAAACCAATGGTCCGATTTTAATTCTGTTTGCGCCATTCTATTCAGCTTGCCAAAGTTTACTTATGGTATAAATTTAAACAAAACCCGTTCGTAAATAACTCGTCTATGGAGTTTTTAAATTTTAAAATAGGCCTAGGGGGCCTAAAAATAGTTCAAAATTAAAAAATATATATACCGTTGAATCCGCAACGTCGAGACGAATCCAAATGTGTAATAATATTGACGAGTCAAAATCCGACCAAAATATATAATATATATATATATATATATATATATATATATATACTGTATATATATAATTATCTATAAATATATATATATATATATATACAGTATATATAATATATACAAAATATAAATATATAATATATATATACAGGTATATATAATTATAATATAGTATATATATATATATATTATATATATATATATATATACAATATGCATACATATAATTTAAATTTATATATTATATATATATAATTATATAGATATACAAAATACATATATATAATTATACATAATTTTTATTATATATATAATTTATATTATATATATATTAATTATAAATTATATATATATAATACTGTATATATAAAATATATATATATTATATATACAAAATACATATATATATATATATTTTATATATTATATATATATTATAATATATATATATATACAGTATATATATATATACAAAATACATATATAATTTATATATTATATATATATATAATTTATATAAATATATATATATATATATATATACATATATATATATATCGTCTATGGAGTTTTAAAATTTTAAAATAGGCCTGGGGGGCCTAAAAATAGGTCAAAATTAAAAAATATATATACCGTTGAATCCGCAACGGCGAGACGAATCCAAATGTGTAATAATATTGACGAGTCAAAATCCGACCAAAATATATAATATATATATATATATATATACATATATACTGTATATAATTAATCTATATATATATATATATATATATATATATATTATATATAATAAATATACAAAATATAATAATATAATAATATATAAAAATATATATATATATATATATATATATATATATATATACAATATACATACATATAATTTAATTTATATATATATAGATATATATAATTTATATAGATATACAAAATACATATATGTAATTATACATAATTTATTTTATATATATATAATTTAGATATATATATATTATATTTATAAATTATATATATATATAAATATATATACAGTATATATATATATATATATAAAATACATATATATATTATATATATATATATAATATATATATATATATACAAAATACATATGTAATTATATTTATATTATATAATTTATATAAATATATATATATATATATATATATCGTCTGTGGAGTTTTTAAACTTTAAAATAGGCCTAGGGGGCCTAAAAATAGGTCAAAATTAAAAAATAATTATAACCTTGAATCCGCAACGGCGAGACGAATCCAAATATGTAATAATGTTGACAAGTCAAAATTCGACCAAAATCACCGATTTGCCTGGGCAAAAACCCAAGGTTTTTTAAGAATTTTTTTCTCGATTCTGGGCGAATGGCTGGGCGAAAATGAAATCTAGGACCATGTCTAGAAGCAGCTCGGCGAGAAAAATCGAATGGCACCAAGTAGAATTCTCTAGGACTTATAGTTTGGGCTAGAGAGGACTTTTAAAGTCCAAAAAACGGTCCCCTGGGCCCTCCAGGAAGGCCTAGTTAAAATCGAAATCCTAAACCAATGGTCCGATTTTAATTCTGTTTGCGCCATTCTATTCAGCTTGCCAAAGTTTACTTATGGTATAAATTTAAACAAAACCCGTTCGTAAATAACTCGTCTATGGAGTTTTTAAATTTTAAAATAGGCCTAGGGGGCCTAAAAATAGTTCAAAATTAAAAAATATATATACCGTTGAATCCGCAACGTCGAGACGAATCCAAATGTGTAATAATATTGACGAGTCAAAATCCGACCAAAATATATAATATATATATATATATATATATATACATATATACTATATATATAATTATCTATATATATATATATATATATATATATATATATTATATATATACAAAATATAAATATATAATATATATATATAATTATAAATATATAGTGTATATATATATATATATTATATATATATATATATATACAATATGCATACATATAATTTAAATTTATATATTATATATATATATAATTTATATAGATATACAAAATACATATATATATACATAATTATTTATTATATATATAATTTATATTATATATATATATTATATTTATAAATTATATATATAAAAATAAATATATATATATATGTACAAAATACATATATATATATTCTATATATATATATATTATATATAATACATATATATATATAATATATACAGTATATATATATATACAAAATACATATATATAATTTATATATTATATATATATATAATTTATATAAATATATATATATATATATATATATATATATATATATATATATCGTCTATGGAGTTTTTAAATTTTAAAATAGGCCTAGGGGCCTCAAAAAATAGGTCAAAATTAAAAAAATATATATACCGTTGAATCCGCAACGGCGAGACGAATCCAAATGTGTAATAATATTGACGAGTCAAAATCCGACCAAAATATATAATATATATATATATATATACATATATACTGTATATATATAATTATCTATATATATATATATATATATATATATATATATATATATATATTATATATATACAAAATATAAATATATATATATATATAATTATAAATATATAGTGTATATATATATATATATATATATATATATATATATATATATACAATATACATACATATAATTTAAATTTATATTATATATATATATATATATAATTTATATAGATATACAAAATACATATATGTAATTATACATAATTTATTTATTATATATATATAATTTATATTATATATATATATTATAGTTATAAATTATATATATATATAATATATATAAATATAATACAGTATATATATATATATATATAAAATACATATATATATTATATATATATATATAATATGTATATATATATATACAAAATACATATATGTAATTTATATATTATATATATATATAATTTATATAAATATATATATATATATATATATATATCGTCTGTGGAGTTTTTAAACTTTAAAATAGGCCTAGGGGGCCTAAAAATAGGTCAAAATTAAAAAATAATTATAACCTTGAATCCGCAACGGCGAGACGAATCCAAATATGTAATAATGTTGACAAGTCAAAATTCGACCAAAATCACCGATTTGCCTGGGCAAAAACCCAAGGTTTTTTAAGAATTTTTTTCTCGATTCTGGGCGAATGGCTGGGCGAAATGAACTAGGACCATGTCTAGAAGCAGCTCGGCGAGAAAAATCGAATGGCACCAAGTAGAATTCTCTAGGACTTATAGTTTGGGCTAGAGAGGACTTTTAAAGTCCAAAAAACGGTCCCCTGGGCCCTCCAGGAAGGCCTAGTTAAAATCGAAATCCTAAACCAATGGTCCGATTTTAATTCTGTTTGCGCCATTCTATTCAGCTTGCCAAAGTTTACTTATGGTATAAATTTAAACAAAACCCGTTCGTAAATAACTCGTCTATGGAGTTTTTAAATTTTAAAATAGGCCTAGGGGGCCTAAAAAAGTTCAAAATTAAAAAATATATACCGTTGAATCCGCAACGTCGAGACGAATCCAAATGTGTAATAATATTGACGAGTCAAAATATATAATATATATATATATATATATATATATATATACTGTATATATATAATTATCTATATATATATATATATATATATATATATATATATATATATACAAAATATAAATATATAATATATATATACAGGTATATATAATTATAAATATATAGTGTATATATATATATATATATATATATATATATTTATATATATATACAATATGCATACATATAATTTAAATTTATATATTATATATATATATAATTTATATAGATATACAAAATACATATATATAATTATACATAATTTATTTATTATATATATATAATTTATATTATATATATATATTATATTTATAAATTATATATATATAATATATATAAATATATATAGTAT